>LR566458.1:0-43790 GCA_900536345.3 Caenorhabditis sp. 39 LS-2015 | reverse complement strand
GATCATTAAAGTTACCCATAATTTTTAAGCAATTTGGATAGTGTTGTATCCCGTGGCTTAGCCCCGTGACACGGTAACGTGGCGACCTTCTCCCTTTATGATTAGTTCGATTTCCGAGTCCTCCGACTTTTACTTCGCGAATTAAGACTCGCATAAAGACATAACAGGCTTTGTATTTGGCTGTTTAGCGTTGTCAGCGCATTCGTTAACATCGAAATTTGCTCTTGCTGCTGTTGGTTTGTCTGCTCTGCTTGATGTTGAAGGAAATTTGCAAGTTCCTTTTGCATATTTTGGTTTGCCATTTTTGAAAAAACTACCTAAGTGTCTTGATCGCGTATGCTCGTTTCGAATACTGTATCGCCACTGTTATGTCTTCATGCGGACGTATTTATTAGCGAAGTAGAAGTCGGAGGACTCGGAAATCGAAGCAACGCAATAGTTCACATCCGAACGGTTCTGTATTTACTTTTTGTGAAAAATATGATCTTTCGTAGAAAAAACACGTAATAACCTGGGAATAACACAAATTCTTCTTTCTTTCGTTCACACTGTCTTATTTCCATTTTCCTCATCGATTTCTGTGTGAAAAATGACATATGTGATCTACTTTGATTATAATTTTATTTTTCATTTCATACTTCTTTCACTATTTTTCTACTTTTCTGGACCAAACTCAAATTTAATTTTCCAGATCTAGTATAGACATGAATTCCAACAGAAACGGAAACTGGAGACAAAAAAATGAGGTGAACATCTTGCTAATAAAATAATGATACGCTAATTTAATTTTTAGAGAGATAGACGCGGACCTCAACACAACACATGGTTTTTTATGAAACAAAGACACTTGAAGAAACTGGCGAGGCTTGAAATGTGGAATGCAAATTCGAATAAAGTAAAGAATTCAAACATTACTCACTAATTTTCACTAATATCCATTTTTTGATTTTTCAGGAGAAGATCGTCAAGATTTCCGGTTTTCCGAACAGTAGCCGTCAGTCATTTGAGGACTCTGCGCGGGCATTTCAAATGGCTTTTGAAATGACGCACGGGCGATATGGTATGTAGTCACCTCTAAGATCAAATTGAGTTTGAGTTCAATGAAATTTCAGACGGCTACAGAATTGCCAGAAGAGTTGGCTCCAATGCCGCTAACGTTGACATTGAAGAATCCGATCTGGATTTTTCAATTGACTCGGAAAAGTTAGTGGCTATGCGAGAGAAGTATTTGAGAGAGAACAGGAGAACGTTCACGGCAGAAGAATGGGACAGAAAATCCAGACGATCGTCCCTTGCATTCGACTGCCTGGTCAATTTTAAGGAATTGCTGGAAAAGAACAATTTGCTTTGTCCTGCACCTGATCCAGATGACGATGATGATTGTTCTGATTCTGACGATGCATCCGCGTTTCTTTATTTCTGGGGGGAAATTATTGGAGGAGCGGTGACTTGTTCATTTACAGATTTTTTTCAACAAAAATTGTGTTGCAGAGTCCGGTACTCGTGCTCTGGGAAGTTTGGACCAATAGGAAGATTGATATCGTTTTCAAAGGACGTGATGCCGAGGAAAACACAGGCTACCTAAGAAGCTATGGCGAAAGTGAGTTGGAATTTTTAGCTGAGTTTTATGTCTTGTTTCACTTTACTCGGTTCATTTTTTCAGGCAACAAAAAGTTTCCGCCTTTGTGCAGAGCAATGAAGAAATGGGCCGGCAACTACAATGTGACTGGTGCGAAAAATGGATTCCTCAACTGTTTATCCTTATCGCTCATGGTGATCACTTTCTTGAAAAGTAAGCAATTGATATATAATCTTAAAGTTGTAACTTTTTTAATTTTAGAGTTTCCGGAAATGGACCAGCTGAACTTGCAAGACGTATTCTTCAAAATGGTCAAATTCTATTCTGATTTTGAGTAAGCTTTATGAAAAAAATGATTTTCCGACAAGAAGACAATATTTCAGCTTTGAAAACATGGTCATCAACGCACGTGAGGGTGATGTGTTCCGTCGGCCGGAGAATTGCCATTTCAAGAGCAACCGGCAAGACAATGAGCATCACGCCATCGTCGTCGCCGATCCATTCGACCATTACTGGAACTGCGCAGCAACAGTTCGGCATAGGGAAACTGCGGAGCACATCATAAAGCAGTTCAAAAGACTCCTGCAGAAAATGAGCGACGGCAAAGTCGTGTTCAACTTTGATGAGGATTTGGAGCCGGTCATCGTGAACAAGTTTTCCATCGACCCGATGCACCCAGTCCATAGTTTGATCCGCGAACGAGAACGCTTGTACAATATAAGCAATCCTCCCGAACCGCCACTCTCAGAGGAGGAGAAGTACTAAGTATTCGGATTCAAACTTATCAATCCTAATCTAATCATCTGATTATCTTGCCATTTCTCCGGCTTGCCGTTTCAATTGTTATGGTTCGCTTGCGACAATATTCTTAATTGTATTGCAAATAATCTGATTTGTTTCGTTTCTATGACGTTTTATTTTGTACTTGTTAACCATTTATTTTCAATATTTTTCATGTATGTACCAACTTTTTATTGCACCGCCAATTTATACACAACTTTCAAAATTGCATCCTTTCATTTGTAGTCTGCCAATAAACTATTAAGAATAGCACCTTGTTTCTCCTAATACCTCTTTCTTTAGAACATTGCCCATTCAGCCGTCTCCAATGAGCCGTTGCTTCGACGCACCTGCTGGCATACTGCACTTTTAATTCCTGCCTTCACGACCCAAAGCGCTTTAATGATGTTGGACTTTCAAAAGCTCGTTTCCACTAATTTCCCATATAGAAAACTGGATCTTTAATGAATTTTTATTAACGGAAGTATAAGTGAATTATGAATAGGAAGCATTTACGGCAGTCGAGTTATAATAAAAAAAGATAGAGTCTTAGAAAGCAGTGTTATTATATATCAACGTTTATTCAACGGTACGACAAACTGATCCCGCAAGAGACCAGCTTGAAGATTATTGAAATAGTGGATTAGCATTCTCATTCCATTTCAGTCCTTCGAGTGGATCTTCTCCTCATCCGAATCGTACTCAGCCTCGAGATTTGGGTCCACTGGATGCGGACGGTAGACGTATGAACGGCGTGGCATCTCACGGGGACTCTCTCGGTCCGGCTCTGGCTCCGGGTCGGAAGCCTGTCTACTGACAGGAGCATCATTAGTCAGGTCCTTGATATCCGGGTGTTTCTCGAACGTTTGTTTCGTCTAAAAGTTCAAATTATTTTCATTTGATTTTTTTTCGTTGATAAGCTGTAAAGTTTTGTCAAAATCCTGTTGTTAATGGAGTTTTTTTCTGATTGGAGTTTTGCTTTTTGCTGAAAGGCACAGCAGTGCTTTCAATCAAAAGTTTCTACATATTTTCAGACATTTTTGTGAAAATACCCAAAAACTTGTCGAATTTTCAAGACTATGTAGTTCATATTAAGGGTGAAAACGTACGTCCGACATTCTCAGCGTCTTCGACACAACAGCTCCTTTCGAAAGTTAATCAAAAAACGAGCTCCGCAAGGCAGGGGGGGGGGAAGTGCACGTTTGCGTCAGTAACGGCTAGGGCGAGAGGACAGAATGTCAAAAGGAAGGACGAAGCAAGTGCTTGGCAACACCAGCATCTGCTCAGACTCCGCCCATTTTCTCTTCGTGCACGTCTCAATCGGTTGTTGCTGTTGCCGTTGCCATTGCCATTGCTAGGCGGCCGCTGTAATGAGAAAAGGAGAAGCAGTGCAAAAGGGAATGGGAGAGGGAACAGATGATCTTGGAAGCAATTATGTTGCCGCTTTGATTCGGGTTGGTTGGCGGCTGAGAAAATGAGACAGTGTGCGAGAAATAGATAGAGCTCAACATGGCGGTATACTTCCAAGAGCAAAGGTGGGCATTGGATAAAAGGCGATGAGGATTAGCAGCCGGAAGCAAGGAAAGTGCACCGGTAAACAAGCGGTTATATGATTGGAAAGGGATTTAGAATTCAAATGTACATTTGCAAATCCCAATTTGACTTTATTCCGTGTTAAATCTCACACGACTACATAAATATCATAAATAGATAAAATTGACATTGGAATATCCACAAATAAAAAGTGGAACACTACGTCTTAAGGAAAACATATCACAAAATCAATTATGAAAGGGCTGGGATGGGTTAGGACACACATAGTTTCACAGATTCAGATACAGGGTTAAAAGGGGGGAGTTTCCTCTTCACTAACACATAATTCATGTTAAAGGCACTTGGCTATAAATGTTGGATAAACCGACAGTAATATGAAATAGAATAAAAGTAGTGATAGGATAAAATTAAAAAAAAAATAGACTACATAGGTGGTGGACTGACGGGAATGATATGCTAGGAAGGGTGGGGTAAATCACTTCTAGAACAAAAATCGATGTTTTTTTTAACTGGGCCGGAGGAGGGGAAATTTCGGGAACACATTTGCATAACAGGAGGTCACTGGGCAATTTATTTGCCGCCGCCCATCATTTGGTTCAGCGTTTTAGCCTTTGGAGCATTGGAGTTGGTGGAGTTCAACGAGAGACTCATGAACTGATCGAGTCCGGCAAACGAGTTACCAACCTAGAAATTGAATGTGTCTTCTTATGAATAATCTTCGAAATTCAATGAACAACATACTTTTGGAGATGGTCCTCCGAAATCGAACGACGTCTGCTGTTGTTGTTGCGGAACTGGAGCGGCCGGCTGAAATGGCGTCGCTCCCATCGGCGACGAGCCTCCGAACGATCCAAAGTCAAATCCGTTGAATCCACCGTTGTTGGCGGTGACTGGAGCGACCGGGGCAACCGGAGCACTTTGGGTCTGAAGAAACACAATCATCATCCTTTTTTGATTTGCAGAAACTCACAATTGGCGCTGGGGCAAAGTCGAAGAGGTCGGCGGATGGAGTGATGGCAGCTGGAACAGGTGCCGGAGCGGCGGCTGCGGAAACGGGCGACGACAACTGAAAAAAAAACAAAGATTCAATTGAAAATTTGTCATTTTAAAGTTGAAATCTAACCGAGAAGAGGTCAAACGAGTTGTTCTGGGTAGCTGGGGCAGGCGCAGGGGTCGGATCGTCGAATCCACCGAGAAGGTCAAAGTTGCTCGGAGCCTTCTTTCCAACTGAAACAAAAATTAGTTTTTATTTCAATTCTCTAATTTTTTTTAAAAATATTAGTGCAAATTTTCCTATATTCCTCTGTTTTTGGCTAATTTTGAATTTACGAAGCAGTGTTCTCGTTCCGGGATATCGCGTGTGTCTGCATTTGCGCGTCGCGGTGTTTGCACGAAACGAAATACGGGCAATTCGCTTTGCCACGTATTTTGGTTCTTATTACGCGTTTTAAAAGAGGTTCAAGTGCGAAGAGCATACAAATGGAAAAGTTTGAAGAAAAGGCACTGTGAGTTCAAATTTACAGGTTTCAAATGGTTTCTGAGAGCTAGTTTGGAACAAAAAGTGTTTTCTTTTGGCTGGACACTCGTGGTATCAAAATTTACAGCGCTCCAAAATCATAAAGATACCTGGAGAAAGCGGCGGAGCTACGTAGTTCGATGTAGCGGATGGTGGTGGAATGGCTGGAGGAGCATCGAAGAACGAAGCAGCTTTTGGAGGATTTGGCGTCGACTTGTTGGTAGCGGCAGGCTGCGACGAACGGGAACTGACAAAGTCACCGAAACCATCGTCCTCCTCCACCTTTTTGCGGCTCTGAAACTGTGGAAACTGTTTGATTTCCCATAGAACTAGCTTACATCATCAGCGAATCCAAGTTCCGGCGACGGAGAGCGGTTTCGGATGTTGGAGTTCGATGAGAAGGAGAAGTTGGAAACCTCCCGGTCTTTCTTGTAGTCGTCGTAGTTGTTGGACGAGCTGCTTTGTCCCCACTTCTTATCGTAGCTTGAGGAGTTGGACGAGGAGGACATTTTGATGTCGTATTGGTCGTATCCACGGTACTTAGACTTGTCGTCAGAGCAAGCCTTTGAGCGCTCGGCTTGGAGCTTGTCGTCGTCGTTGAGCATCTCTAAGATGATCTTGACGCGGTGGCGGACTGAAAGTAGTTGGTAGTTTAGAAGAATCACATCGGAGATAAGGAACTTACTGTTGATGCCCTGATCCTTTCCCTTCTCATCCGTATACTTGTAGCTCTCAAGTCTTCTCAGCTCGAACACCTTTTCCCGTGCCTCCGTCACAAATCTCTCGCTTGCATTCTTCAGAAGGTAGTCGAGAAGGACCAAACTCTGAAAAACACCGTCACTAAGAGTTTTCGAAGGTTTTCGAGCCAACTTTGTACACTCGCCGCCAAGCATCCTTGTTGTTTTCCAGCATTCTGGAGAAAAGTGGGTTGATGACGTTGTAGTAATCCTCCATGTACCGTCTGAAGAACATTTTCAGTGGATTTCGATGTTCATGTAACTTGAGACTCACGATTTGGTGTACTCTGAAATTTTCTTCATTTGAGGCCCAGTGGGTCCCCAAGGATCCTCGTTGGTAGCCTCCCGGACGGCCATCTCCGCTTTCGGATAGCTCATTATAGCGTCATTCCTGAAAATTGACATTTTTTTACTTTCCCAGCAAGAATATTTTGAGATTTTGCTATCAAGCACTTCTAGTTTCAAAAAGCCAAATACTTCATGTACTAGCATTGTCTTAGATGCTTCCCATGACATTGTCGCTCTTCAATAACCCCTCATTTCACTGGAAAATGACCGGGTGTTTGGTGTGACAAGAGAGACAAGAGGACAGACAAAAAGATGCCTTTCAATTTTTCAATTAAGGCGTCCATTCGATGGCACTTCTCGCAACCAAGAGCCAACACATCGATTCCTTTTTCTTGGTGTCATTGGTAAAATATCAGGCATTTATGCCATTTTTTGTTGTTCAATGCTTGGCAATTATGATTGTTTTTTCTAAAAAGTGCAATATCGACTGCGCTTTGTGAAATTGCAGCTCATTTTCAAACGATGAAAGAACCATTAGATTTTTGCGTAGGAAATAAGGAAGGGGAGCAGAAAAAGCTCAAGCTTCAAAATTTGGTAATTTTCCAGAATCGCCCCCCACCCCATCCTCTCCCCCCACCAACAAGTTACACCCCCCACCCAATACTTCCGGTATCGAAAAAATGGGTGGGGGATGATTGTGGGTGGGGGGTAAACGTGGAGCCTTATCATACTATTTTAGTCCCCCACCAACGGTAGTGGGGGGTGAATCTGGACATTTAGGTAATCTTCAATATTCGCCCCCATCTCATTCCAGTAAGACCCCCCAGAGACACATTCCAGAGCGACCCCCCTCTCATTCAAGATTCACCCCCCCCCCCCCAATATTCTTCGGTCAGTTTTGCAGTAGGGTTTTTTTTTTTTAATAGGTAATACATCTGCTTCTGCAACGCAAATACATCTGCTTCTATAACGCAAGAATCTGGCGGGGGGCGAATATGGAAGCGGGTGGGGGGCGAATCTGGAAGCGGAGGGGGGCGAATCTGGAAGCGGGGAGGGGTAAATCTGGAAGCGACGGTACCTGGAAACAGGTGTGCTACTTAAATAGCGTCATTTCCAGAACCTCCCCTTCCAGATTCAACTGCGCCTAGCGTAAATTCTAAGGTAACGAGTATCAAAATGGCGTACCTACGAAATTCGTGAAGGTTTGTGGCAGAAACGTGGGAACAACATCCTGGTTCAGAGTGAAAACCGCGAAATGAAAACCCTTTTTAGTTTGTTATTCTCCGTATATAAAGGTCACGTCGAAAATAGATTCAATGATTTAATTATCATTTTTTTCAAGGGTGGGGGGTAATTCCCTACTTTGTCGCCGGGGGGCTAACGTGGAATGAGATGGGGGGCAAAAATGATATTATACCCAAAATTTTGCTTGCTCTTGGCAGTAAATGTAGCCGGATGTTTCATTCGGATGAAAATTAGTGGAAAAACATGATTCAAGCAGAACGCCTGATTTGAAATGCCGCCTTTTATTTTTTCCGCTTTACTCCTCACAATTGTTACGTTTTTCAGGATCTCATCACTTTAAAAAACCAACTCACATCGACTCGGCCACTTTCCTCACATACTCGTTGCGAGTGATCGCCGAGGCCGTGCTCTTGATCGAGTCGGTGATCCCGGAGAACAAGTCGCTCATCTTGGCGTCGATCTGTAAACCAGAAACAATTTACAAGCCATATCAAAAGGAATCGATCAATCAGAAAGGAAGAGAAGTTCAAGTGAGGACAGGACACACAAAAGAAAAGGAGAGAACGAAGGAAAATGGAGACAGAGAGAGTGTGGGTCAAAAGTTTTTGTGGTTGTGTCGCCTTGGAATGGAATGGAATGCCAGTTGCGGTCGCCGAAAGAAATCAATAGTTGCAACGTCGCATCGCCGTTCGGTTCCGAGAAAAAAGGCGGCGAGAGAGAAAAGAAAAGCGGAGGAGGCAGAGACGAGTGCATTATTATGTACATATCGAATAATATAAACCGGCGGTGATCGTCGAGAGTGTGCGAGGCAAACCGGGCCTCGTCTTTTCGCGAAATCGCGGAATATTGTGATGGCGGAAGAGGCGCAGAGCATGCCAACGCGATGGTAGCAAGTGCGCTCTAGCAAATTGGCCGTCAGCAATGTCAATGGAAACCGCCGCCGGTTTGTTTTACACGTGGTTGTTCGGCAACAAGAAGTGAATGGAATGTCGAAAGAATGCAAAGAGAATCTAGTTGGAAACTAGGAAAATTGGGAAAATCAACTGGGACCTTACAAAAACAAGGAACTTGTGGACAACAAGTTATAAAAAACCCAGTTTCTCACTATCAAACAACTATTTGTAAAGAGGCTATTAAAACGAGGCAAGTTTGAAAGAAATCACTGTGTCGGTTCCATTTCTTACGTACGAGAAGCAAAATATGCTTGACGCCGTGTCTTGCTCTGATTTGACTAATCAAGCATGGAATCTGCATTTTTTGCGTCACTCAGCAGCAAAGTTTTTGAAACAGAAAACAGACTTTCCTATTTGGCAAAGTCCCATTTTCTGACACTGGCACTGCCAAAAAATCATCAAAAAGTCTGTCAAGAAGGGATTAAGCATCAAGGCTACAAAAAATGCGTTTTTTCTGTCCATTTCACTCCTGAATAACATATCGTTTCAGTTTATAATACTTAAATCCCTTTTTGAATCCGACGGAAACAAAAAAAGGAAACTCCGAATTCCGCCAAAAAGCAGTTGCGGTGGTGTCCGGCCAGCAGTATTACTTTTTTATCAATGCAATGCGCACCCCACCCCACCCCACCAAACTCAAACGAGGCGCGAAAGGCATGGCATGAATATCCAAAAAGGAAAGGACGCCTGGGAGAAGGAAAATGACGGCCGGCTGCCAAAAGGTGAAGGGCAGGGACGAGGGAATCGAAATCAAGGAGATTCAAAGGAAAAGGTGTTTCTTTGCATGAGAAAATGGAATATGAAGGAAAAGCACAGAAAATGAGACAAGAAAATTGCCGAGGCTCCAAGAATACGTATTGCATAGCTACATAGCTCACCTTGTTTTGTTGAGAATCAGAAGATGAATTCAAAGACGATTGGTCAGTGATATTCCACTCGCGTAGGAAAGCGGAGAGTGGATTCTTGACATGTTCCTTAGCTGTTATTGCATTCAGCATGTATTCATAGCATCGGAGAGTCAAGTCTTGTGTCTAAAAACATGTCTCAAATATTTCCAAACTATATTTTTCACTAACCTCTTCTATTTTGAAATACATCAGCTCTAGATCAAAACTCTTTGGGAGTCTTGCCTTTCTCGGTCCAAATTTTCCATCTTCTTCATCAGAAAATGTTTCACTGTTCAGCGATGTCATTGCCGCCATGCTGCCTGACGGACTAACTTGGAGCTTCTTGTCAGCGTCTTCCGGAGAATCTTTCAGCAAAGATCCACCTGAGCCAATGGAGCCGAGACTCTGAGTATCTGCCTTTGGATTCAAGCCGTCCAGTGTGATTGGTCGAACAGCTTTCTTGTTCTCGTCGGTAGATTCTTCTGAAGAACGAGCAGCGTAAGATGGGTTGCTAAAGCCTTCTCCAGGATTCAATAGAAGTTTAGCGGGAAGGCTGTAATTGGCGGATTCTTCTTCAGTTTCATTTGGGGACCCACAAAGAGAAGTCATTGCTGCGAGACTATCTGGAGTCTGAAATTAGAATAAAATTTAAGATTTTCAAGATAATGCCACTTACCCCTTGATCTTGTGTGTCAAATTTCGATTTAAAGCCGATGTCCAAGCTCTCTGAAGGATCCGCAGGGTCTGATCTATCAGATGGGAATGGGAGTTGAGATGGTCTTGATGGTTGCTCCTCTGATGACTCCCTATCAAGTAATCCCAGCGCCACACCACTTTTTTGTTCACTCGTCAAGGGCAAGTCTTCTGGAGTACGAGAATACACGGAACCACTGAAATTGATAAGATCGCTTCCCGTATCCAGCAGTGGACTGAACTTGTCAATGGATTCTCCTGACGAATTGGAAACAATTGGAGAAACCGTCGCCCCATCACGAGTACGTTTTGACGGTGGAATCCAGGTATCGGAGCTGCTTGGAGCAGTCGCATCACTGTCAACCAAAGTTGGGTCAACTGACAGAGCTTCCAGGGAAGTGCATATTTCTGATGTTGGCTCCAGTTGTTCTTCTAGTTTTTCTGCTTCTTTTCGAGCGTCAATGTCTTCGTTTTCCTCCATTGAGTACAAAGATGTAACTGCTTCAAGGCTATCTGGGGTCTGAAAAATAACAACCAATTGCGACATCAGACGGTGTTTATTTTAAAAGTAGGTACCTTTTTAACTTTTGGTGAATCACTACCATCAGAAACCGATCCCAAACTGGTGAGATCAAATCGCTCTTGCAATTCCGGACGTCCAGATCTTTCAGTGTTCAAACTTGGTGACTTAGTTGCCAGTTTTTGGTCCAGAGAAACGCTATCGGCTAAAGAATTGGTTTTATCCTAAACATTAAAGTATTTATTTCTAAAACAAGATGGATATAACTGACCTCATCCGATGAGTTAGGAACAAATGCTAAATTTTTGTATTCCGCGGCAGGCAAGAAGGGTTCTGGGCCGGGAATCGGAATAAAAGAAGAGGTAGCAGCAGTTGAAGTTGACGGGGTCTGGTCTGGAGTCTGGAATAATACAAAATCAAAGCAAACGTTCTAAAAAATTTCTCGAAGCTCACGTTTGTCGGAGCTTTGAGATTCTCTACATTCAGTTGTAGTTTCGTGGCCGCAGTCTTCGCCTTCTTATTCTTGTTCTTGTTCTTGCCCATTGCTCAGAATTGGTACTATTTGCTGGAAAAGAACAATTGGAAGAAAAAACAAGAACGACAATGAAAAACGGAGAAGAACTTGTGTGTGACGGGCAAGACATTACTGCACAGAACGAACACTCGCTGTGGGTGATCAATGGACCTCCGCACTGCCACTGCACAGTTTTCGCGGGCGAAATGGTTTGGTGGTGTCCATGTCTCGTTGGCCGTGGTCCACGGAAGGAGGGGGGGGGAGTGGGTGCACTCTGTCTGGAATAAGAAACTAAACATTCTCAATTGTTCTTTTCCAATGATTGCTTTTTTATTTTTTTTCTCCCGCTTATTTAACTGATTCAAAACGAAGAACATTTCTGTCATTGAGATTGGCATATGCAGTGATACATATTTCAACGACCACAGTCGCATTTCTTCGAGTGAAATTGCACTTGAACTACGCATTTGATAAGGGTACTCGCGGAGTTTTTCCATCTCCGTTGTGGTCTAGTGGTTAGGATTTATGGCTCTCACCCATAAGGCCTGGGTTCGATTCCCCGCGACGGAAGAAGATTTTTGCATTGCTGTAAGGTGTTGTTGGCGGAATGCAGGAATCAGTCGGCTCTTTTTGAGTTGAATATTGTATACGTTTTGCATGTTGGCTACCTGGCTAAGGAAAACTCATTCAATTTGAAAAACTTTAGCAACGAAATTTCTGAAAAGTGATATCCGAATAAAACATCCGTGCTCCCGACCTCCCGGAGGTAAAATAGAAACACAAAAGCAGTTTACAATATCCAACTGAAAAAGAACTGAGCGTTTCCTGATTTCTAATACCAACACCTCACAGAAATGCAAAAAACTTCTTCCGTTGCGGGGAATCGAACCCCGGCCTTATGGGTGAGAGCCATAAATCCTAACCACTAGACCACAACGGAGATGAAAAAGCTTTACGAATAAACTAATGATAAAGCAAAGAGAAGTGTGCACTTGGCGCTCGAGGAGCATTCATCTAATTGTAAGTGACAGTTGGTGAATTTTTTTCCCGACTCAAAAACGTAGACGTGTTTTATGCGTTTCACTCTGGTCAAAGTGACGATTCTTCACCAGCTGTCACATGATGCTCCCCGAACGCCAAGTGCACACTTCTTTTTGCTTTATCATTAGTTTATTCGTGAGGCTTTTCCATCTCCGTTGTGGTCTAGTGGTTAGGATTTATGGCTCTCACCCATAAGGCCGGGGTTCGATTCCCCGCAACGGAAAAAAGATTTTTGCATTTCTGTGAGGTCTTGCTGACCAAGAACAGGGACACTCAGTTTTTTTTCAGATTGGATTTTGCAAACTGTTTTCCGTGTGTTACCTACAGGATATTTGTGTATTCAGTATCATAGTCAAAAGTTCGAAAACTTTGGCTAGATTTTTCAAAATAAACAAAAGGTTCAAGTTCGATATTGTATTGGTGCTTTATAAAAAACGTTTCTACGGGATTTTTTAAGATCGGTTCAACAGGGTAAACCCCAATCATCCCGTCAAACTAACAAAAATTAAGTTACCCAAAACGCATATCTTGCTGGCAAATGGAAGCGTTTTTCACCAACTGTCACACAATGCTCCTCGAGCGCCAAGTGCACACTTCTCTTTGCTTTATCATTAGTTTATTCGTAAAGCTTTTTCATCTCCGTTGTGGTCTAGTGGTTAGGATTTATGGCTCTCACCCATAAGGCCGGGGTTCGATTCCCCGCAACGGAAGAAGTTTTTTTATCAGATTCTAAGGAACTTTGATGAAGTTTTGCTGTCCACTTCATTAAAACAAACAGGGTCAAACCTGAAAAACCAACTGGAAAAGCCGTATTTTTCTGATGTTCAATATTTTGGTCATAAATCCCACACAATGAAACAAGTTAGCCGTTTCTAATCGGTTTGGACTGTAGCCCGCTACCCGTAACACTTTGGAGGGTCATCTCCCAAATCCCACAATGTCGCAGTTCGTGTCCACATTGTTGTAGTTCATGTCCAAACAGCGGCAACAATGTTTGGACTTATTTCTTTCATTCTTTTGTGCTTTGAATGTATATTTAACAATATTCATTCATCCACGCGCATTTATGATTTGTGATTGGACATGATCAGGTCCAATATGCAAAACTCTCATGCTACCTATTCAATTGAACAAAAGTACAGCACAGAACATGATTCTTGCAAAAAAAAAGTTTCAGGGAAAACAATGATGATAAAATAATTGAAGAAGTTCAACAACACTTGATTCAAACGTCACAAATCTTCTCAATTCGGCGAATACGCTGACGTTGATGTTGATCTGTTTCCTGTTCAAGTCACCTAATAAAAGTCACAATCTATCCATTGACTAACACCCTTTTTCAATCACAATTTCCATATTTTGTGTCGGCCGATGACATCACATTACATTACAGTTAATCATAAACTGATAACAAAGAGTATACCGCCTTTGGTCAACTTTGAAGTTGTGAAGTTCTAAAGTATAGCATCCACTACTGTTGGTAATGACGTCAACAATGTAGTCTAGAATGATCGGTTGCATAAGTGAGTGACCATGCCAGACACCCCGCATAAGATGTTGATTTTCTACTTCTCCTCTCATCTTCCCCAATGATCTCGTTCACTTGGCTGCGAAAAGCGAAAGGAAGAGAAGAAAAAAGAACCGGACACAAAAGCCTGGGCACAGTAGTATGTTTTGTGCCGTCTCTGCACTTTGTGTCTGTGGGGGTGTCTTAGTGAATCGCTTTCATATGTATACTCGTTTGTTGCATTTCCATTGTCCTGTCGATATGATGCTGGTCAATAGAATGTTATATTGGTATCCGAGTCTTTTGTTAACAGGTTCATATTGAAATTTCGTAATATAACTTGGTAAAATATACAATGTAATGTTGCGAAATTTTTTTTTTTTTTTTGAAAATTTTACATCATTTATTTTTGAGTTGAATTAAGTTTAAAATCCCACAGAAAAAAAACATATAGGGTCGCCAGGCTGTGTTTGCGCTAGACCAGGTGCTGGTAACATGAAACATGCCCATCCAGTACCTATGTGTAGTACAAAAACTGCCCTACAAGCCGTTTCCTTACCTTTCTGCTTCCATTAAAGCCAAACAGAATCAAATAGTTTGCTTGTCCAAGAAGCTATCAGCATTGTCAGGTAAATATTATTGTGTGGTAGTGCGTGCTCCTAGTACGCATTATGGGTTCCCGATAAGCACACGGGCGCCAGCAGGGTTAGATGAAATAGAATCCGAGTTGAGTTTCTGCGGGGACGCACGGGTGGGGGAGGAGTGCAATTAGTCATAAGTTTATTTGAAACTTGATCTTGCGAGCTTTCTCTTGGATTTCGCAATCCAATCAGTCATTGGAATAGAATGGAATAGCGGGGGGGGGGGAGAGCGGCGGCGGTCCTGAGAGTATGAGAACTGGCAGTCACCCCCTTACTTTTATACTGCCTTTCCATGACTCACACCCAGACCCCACCCCCAGCGCAGCAATGTTTTTTGTGTTGTGCTTGCCTGTGAAAGTGTCTGCGCCTCTATTCCTACGAGTTTCAATTGCATATCATCCATCCATTCATTTCAAAATGGAATTAATTTCCATTTTCAACGTGCATACCGCCGGACCGGCGTCAAAACTGTGTCAGCTTGTTTATCAGTCAGTCCCAAGGCACATCATTGTCCCCTTGACGCACTATCAGTTGTTCCGGTCATGCGAAATAGCTCGGACACTGGTGAGACGCCTCGATATATGTATGTTGCGAAAGTTGTCACACGACAGGCCATGAGTCACAAGTCACGATGCTGTAAAATGGAGAGGACTGAGGAAAGATAATACTGGAAGAGTGAATAGAAGAAAGAATTGTGAAATAGGGAGGAGAAAGAGTTAGGAAGAGAACGAGAAGGGGAAGGCGTTCTAAGTAATGATGAAATAGTTGTTTTCTATGAATTTTTCAGGAAGGACCCTCGCGACAAGTGCATATGGAACAGAATGGAACATGTTGCAAGTTAGATTGGAGAAAAAGAAGAAGAAGAGAAAGAGAACACTCTCCTCTTCCTCCCCTTCGTTTTCCCTCCTCCCACCTCCACCTACACAACTATTTCTCGACATTTCGAAATGGTCTTTCTCTCGCTCTCTGCCTCTTGCAGTGCTGGGATCGCATATAAAAGCGCTTCGTTATCATGACATTCTCATTCTTCCCTGTCTTCGCCTTCTGGTACCTTCTAGTGCCTTCTGGTTCTACTGACAAGTTGCTGTTCAGTCTCCGTTCTTGAGGAACGTATGGTACGCTTTGCAATTTTTGTACTTCACAAAGTGTACTGACAATTGTGCTCAGCACCTTTGTAATGTGCAAGAATGGCTTTGTAGTACCAATAATAGAATTTTCCTGAGTTTTGAGGTTTGCGGTTTTTTTTTTTTAAATTTCTTTTGGGTTCAGGTGAATTTCTCTATCACCGAGGCTGTCACAAGTTGCTTATCAGCTCTAGGATAGCTTATTGAAGAGTTCCAAGCAACTTATGACAGTCCTATGACATGATCCACTTCCAGAGGTCAAAGGTCAATCACCAAGCACTCCCCGGCGTTCTTTCTTATCTTTCTACTCTACCTGATTGCGGTTGAAGGTCAGATTGGATGAACAATCTTCTTGACCACGTTGTAACAGCAACACACAAACACAACATGCTTAACAGAACAGTCATCTCGAAAAATCAGGTCTACGGGGGTCATGATGTCATCTCAAGCGGTAGAGGAAGAGGGAAGCAATGGAAGAGTCAACAAAACGACACTGATTCAACGAACGCATGGTTAAGTTGACAGAGGAATGATGAGTCGCCCGCCAGCCTGATAAATAACATCTCGAATTATCGAATTTATCAAATTTATAGAGAAATTTTATTAATTTTGAGAAAATTCATGGCAAAAGCATGATGCCCATAAGACGTTTGGAAAATCTCAATCAAAAAGTTGCACCAAATCGGTAATACAACGCATATCTCATTCCCATGGGCCACTTCATTTCACCGAAAGTGGCTGAATCATAATCGTGTGAATCATGGACTATTTGCAGACGGAACTGAACTGTTCAAATACGTACAGAAATACACAAAAATGACGTGTCGCAATTGGGGAAAAAATTGGGAGAGGAAGAGCGAGAGAGAGTCAGTGCTGAGTGGGGAGAAAAAAAAGGAGAAAGTGGAATGGGTATTGACATCGGAATTTGCATGTGTTTCAGTGATGTATGTGGTCAGGATGCAGCAAATGAAAGTTTAGAACTGTTTGAAGTAGAACGCGAAAAATGCATGGAAGTACATACAGGTTGCCTGTGTTTGAACTTTTGAAGGTTGACATAGCATTCATAGATGAAAAGATCAAGATTAGCGAGAAGTGTGTCTTATGATGTCGGCTACAGGGTGCTACGTACTTTGGAGAACGTCATCGATGGTAAATGTTCACAAGGTGAAATCTGAAAGACGAGGGACCCAACATTTACTCTCTTCTTCCCAAAAACTTCCATAGTACAGCGGCATACCAATTCGACACCTACATACTAGTTTGGCGCCCGGCACGCGATTGCAGTTCCTAAAAACTCCAATTTCAGGGTAAAAGTAATCAAGTTCTCGACAGCCTCGCCCACCTTTTAGGTGTCTTTCAGTTTCAAGAAAAATCTTGGCTAAAGTCAGTTCGTCCTCAAAAAGGACCCCGGCTGTTCTGTTTCCGATTTCAACCATTTTTTAACTCACATCATCCTTTGATGACGTGGATTCCTACATAAATAAAATCCTGATGCTTTTATTTTTCCAATGAGGTCATCCATCACTTATATGCTCCCTCCTAAAAGCAGATATTGGACCTCCAGGAGATTGACAATTGAGGGGTTGTTGTTTTCTTAATTTTGTCTTCCTCATGAACCTTTTTTGTTCTTTTCGACTATGTTTCTGTTGTTCAATGAATGTTCTATACTCTTTTTGGAATCTTGTAACGGCGTCTACCATTTTCTAATAATAGGTTCTTCGTTTGGCACTAAATTTTTCGTCCCTTCATTTCCGTTTTCTAACATTTCCGAAAAATTGCTAGGTCCGTAGAGCTATCTATCCATCGACGTAAGCTCGGCACATTAGCTTGCTCCGCCCATAAAAAACAAGCGCAAATCTAAAAAAAGCAAAAGGTTTCCGTGTTACCCATAAGTCCCTGATTACTTTTGCCTACGTTGCACCATTACACGCTTTTACCTAGTACTTGCCTATTAGGACTTAAAAAAAGTCTTCAGGACAGAAGAAAAGCAAACTGGGTTCCAATTTGTCCTCCAAAACGCCCCCGCCAAGCATGGTGGAGGAAAAAAAGAGCGATGAAGAGAAGATGAAGGAGATTTGCACTGACACCGCCGAATTCAGAAAGGAGTTCTATCAAAAGGTGCAGTAGATATTTAGCACACGTTTTGATTTTCAATTTTTAGCTGAAGAAAGGTTGGATGTCCATGCTTCCGCTGGAAGACATCAAGATGGTGCATTTCCTCTACCGTATCTTCTACATGGCTCCGAATGACCAAGAGGTTCAGAGTTTCGAATGGCACAACTTCTTCGACACATTCCACGACGTAAGCTGTTGCTGATATTTGACACTGATCTGTGTTTCAGTTCCCGATGCGCAAACATGGCAGTGACCCAGCCGACAAGATATTTTGCGCGTCAATGGCGGACATTGTGGAATGGTTCAAAAAGTCGGATGGGGAGAAGAAGTGCCTTCGTCGCGTGGGAAATGCTCCACGGATGGTCTACTGTCTGGGATGCAAAACTGAAGAGGAGAAGGAGTTTGTCAAAAAAGCTATCGAGCCATGTGGAAAGATCGAGTAAGAATTAGAACAAGAGTCATGCACAGTGAGCGTATTTAGGGAGGGAAAGAAAGAGGTTTCAAGTACTTCTCAGTCGGTCAACATCAAAGCTGCAAATCGTTTGGGAATGTCTGTAATGGAATCTGTTGACGTGGCTTCAAGAAGGTCACAATGTCTCTCGTTAAACATTTTTCAATCCCACAGTTTCAGTAACAGGTTGCACAAGTTGATGACTATCAGTAACATTGCTTTCCCACTGCGTCGTACTACTTCAGCTCTTCTCTACCCAGTAACTGAGGGATTTGAAATGAAATCAACTGGGATTTCCAAATCCGACACAAAGGTTGTCGGGGGATCAGGGTCTAGCTCCAAAATGTCAGCAACCAATTTGCTGAACAACTGCGCCATCAAGAAGAAGGACAATCCAAAAATTGTCATCACGGGGGAAAATGGTCAGCTTGTGAACCCAGACAAGAAGTTGGAAAGTGAATTGTAAAATGATATAATAATGAGTTTCAGGTTGAGTATCAAGGACAATCACACTCTTCGAGAAGTACTGGCTCGTCGTGCGAATTACGGTATAAACATGAGTGAAATTTTTTTTGTCAGAAAACGGTTTCCTTCTTACAGAGAAACTTCTCAAAGCTAGTGAGTGGCTGCGAATTGATGACGAGATGAAGGTCACCTTGGTCGAGATCAAGATCCGTCAGAGACTGCTTCTGATTGACCATGTGAGTGCTGTGAAGTGTTTTACTACGCACTGCGACGTTTCGCAACCGTTTCGTTTTGCAAATCGATAGAAAATGCTAGTAAAAACTAACTTATTTCGATGAGCTGCAAATTTCATCTAACCCTGTTCGTGTCCACTTCAATTTTTCAGTACATTACTGGCTGGCAAAAGGACCGTTCTAAAGACGTGTGTCTCACAAAATGGCTGCACGAGGACGCCAAGGCACCACTCCACACCCGTCGGTTCGCCAACTTTGAATACTATCACTTCATCCCTTCCCATTCACACTCTGTCCTGACCCAGTGTAAGTGAAACTCAGATTCCACAATGGCATATCAACCGTTTTTTGAGTGGACCAGAAGCAACTGATGAAGTACAGAGATGATCATGCTGCCTGGGCTTCTAGGTGTGGGCTAGAGCAGAAAGTTGGCTGCAAAATCGCTATGGTCTGCGCGCCTAAAGCTGAACCTGGCGGTTCAGAAGTTTTTCTGTAATTCCATTCTGCGATTTCCTGCCAAAATTGTAAGCTGTAGAGTTAGTAAAAGTCAGAAGTTGTTTCAATATGTACAGTTTTCAGCGTTCTTCTCTTCACCAAATCCATAAACTCCCTACACAAATCATGCCGCTCCGCCTTCAAAACGTCGCTGTGCACCCATAAATTCACGTTATTTATTAGTACACTAGAACATTTTCTCCGCAATCTTTGCAATTAGCTTTCTACTTTTCTACTTTCCCACTTCTCCATGTTTGCACTTCTGAATTATCTGAATTAACTTTCCAACAATTTCAAATAAACTACTATGTATTCCCCAAAAAATCTGTAATCTCTGACCGTTCTGCTTTTTGTTTGCTAAGCAAGAGACAGACTAGACTCATTTGGCCTATGTGACGTGGAAATATACGTCAATTTCAAAAAAAGAGAAAAAATTGCGCGTAAAAAAGAAAGATGGATTGGAAAAGAGCCCAAAAAAAAAGGGCAGGGGTTGGTTGAAATTATGTGTTCAGGTTTCCCGACGTGGTGTTTTATTCTTTCTGACATGCTCGTTTCTTGGTCCCGAAAACGTACAAAAAAGATAATACAACCTTTCCAACCAATCTTCTCCCGACATTTACAGCATTTTCATCTCGTTTTTCCATTTCATTTCAATTCCACATCTCATTTTGATATTGAATATGTTGTTTTGTCTAATCCGCTAATAAGTGTTTCTATAGCTCTTCTGTCGCGCGGAAAAGGTCCCTTGCTTGCATCCATGCGCCTGTCACACTAAAAATGAAAACGCAATTGCGCTCAGAAAAAAAAATAGAAAAAGGTTGTGTAGGTTGTGCGTGCGTCGCCAATGGGTTTCATTGGCGTACTGACTTCTTCCTCTTTTTTCTTCGAGTAAGAACATTGTTCTCTTTGTTTTCATCAAAATTTATGATAGTAGCTGAATTTAAATGAATTTTTACATATACAGCTCTAGTTGCTATGACTAGTTATGTATCTGAAATGCTTTTATTCTAATTTTTGGATGCATCAAAACCTGTGACAATTCCAAACAATACTTCTAATACCCACAGCCTACAGTTGAGTCCCCTGTCACTCCCCAGTTCCCACCCCCTTCCCAATTCCCAATTCCCACATTCAAAACTCATTTCACAATTGGGAACAAAAAAGCTAGGCTCTCTCCCCTTGTTTACGTCGTCGGCCAGAGTCGCCGACTGTCGGAATGGTATTTGTCACATCCCATCTCGGAGTGGTAGTGCCTGGCACCTTCCTCTTCTAATCAAAATTCGCCTTTTTTTTTCGAATCCCTCACGATAACAAGATGGTGCACAAATTTTGTTCTGAGGGCGTTGTACCCTGCCTAGGTTCTCGTGGACCATGTTTTCACACCTGCTGCATATGTTTCAAAACATTTGTGATTTTTTGACTTTTATGATTCCACATTCCCACTGTTTAATTAGAGAACATCGGAGAGTAGCTAAGAATCACAAGTAGGCACCATCCCTTTTTCCGAGATTAAGTAAAAGAGAAACGTTTGAAAATTATGCGAGTCGGTGTGGTGTGTCTGTGAGGATTCGTCCGTTCGAGGATGATGTCATCAGGGCTTACTTTGGCGGCGACCACCGTGCGATGAGTTGCTTCCTTGCACTTTCGGCCGAAAGGGCATGTTTTCAAAATCAGCGAATATTGGCATTATGCCAAGAAAACCATACTTGTGAGAATCGTTGCTTCTATAATCTAATTCTTGTCAACTTGATACGGGGTGGAGTATTTCAAAAAAATATCTAGCGGACTTCTAAAAAAAAATTTCACAAGTCAAGAATGCTCTTTTGATGTGTAAAGTCCGTTTTTCGAAAATCCAACTTCTGTGAAAATTGACTACTTGTTAGAAAAAATGTTGGGGTTTCAAAACATGACAGATTTGCATTCCATTAGAACGTACATTTTCTTCACGAGACATCAGTCCCTCAACTTCGATTCGACCATTTTCTGACTCACCGTCCCAAAGGGGCGGAGTCGCCAAAACTGCTGATCTGATGGCCGGTCGTTCCTCACTTTCCTCACAAACCATTACAATCGCTCGCCACCTCGCAGACATCTTTTCCGTCACTCCTCCGCGTCTTCTCGGTTTTCTCTTCCAGTGGGGGTACCATGTTAGCTGTTCGGTCGGGCACTTGCCATTTAAATCATCGCTGATTTGAAGTTAACCACGTTAGCAATAATTTCTTGATTTTGACACTCTTCAAAAATAATCTGTGAAACTGAAACTGATCCACCCAGGTTGACAAAATCACCAATATTATTGATTTTTTGATAGTCAAGTATGATATCGTTGACCATAGGAAAACGGTTGTTTTCAAGCATATTCAACGTACTTTTGGTGATCATACGGGTCAACTGCGTTGAGGGCTTGGTACCGTTGGGCGGCTTGGTACTGTTTTGAAGGCCACATTGATTTTCATTTGATTGGAAAGTGCTTTCTCTACCAGACTTCAGTTACTCTGAACTCAGAGATTTGACTATTTTCTGACTCACCGCTCCAATTGGGGGAGTCACCAAAACTCCTGATCTGATGGCCGGCCGTCCCTCACTTTTTTCGCAAACAATTCCATTCATTCGCCTCCTTGCAGCTACCTCGTCCGCCACTCCCCCTTCCCCTACCATTCTTTTTATGTGACTCTTCACAATAACATCTCGTTTTTTTGTTCTGTTCATAACTTTTTCTGATTTGCGAGATGAGTGTCACCCCGACTCCCGAGAACGTCAACCCCGGCCCGGATCGCCGCACCCCAACCTTCACCATCATGGCTGCTCTCGAGCTGCTCCAGGAGCGTGCGGTTGGTTTTCAGCATCTAGAAGCAAAAAAATGTCGAATCTCAGAACAACTCCATCACCTGGTTGCCGCCAAGAGATGCTCCCGGATACCCAGAGGTTCTGGAGCTGAACCGCGCGCGTCGTCGTATTGTCAGAGACATCCAGCTTATTCTCATCACCGAGTTCACCGAGGTGAGAGTGTTTTAATTTAGAACAGGAATTGGTAGAACAGAAATTTATGAAAGCTAGAGTGAGGGAGAAGGGGCGCAATTGTAAATAAGAACTGAAAATTATACAGCAAATCCTGATCGGGGAGTGGAAATTGAAGAAGAAAGCAGTAAGAGATGTATCCTCTATACCAGTGTTCAATTGGGACAGAATAGATACACATACATAGGAGATGATGGCATGAGTCATCTAGATGGTTACAGCGTTGGTCAATTTTGGTCTGATTTAAGTCTCAGGGGAGAGTTATTGATACCTCTTTAGTAGATGAATCCAGTACTCATTTCAAACTGGGCGACCCTGATAGTTGACCCGAGAGCTTTAACTTGCAGTTTATTGACTGCCAACGACCACCGGTATCAGCTTGGCTACCATGACAGTACATTGGAAACATTAATGTGGGTCGTAGACTCGAGTCGTGGATATCTTTAGTACATTCATTCACAGTGTGGAATTCACATTTTGAAAATTGCCAAGTGCGCTAGGTTTTCAAATCGCAGATAGGCATATATCTGGGTATCCGTGTTTCTAAGCGCATTTTAATTTTGAGATAGTTTTTGCCTGGCAATTTTTACGTTTCTGACCAAAAACGCCCAATCTTCTATCAAACGCATATTTCGCAACTTTTAGCCCGCACTCTCCTACACACTTATCTTACACCTCCTCGGCGCTGTCTGCTATGTTTTGCATTGTGAGTGATCGGGCGCAAGTTTCGAATTGTTTCTTGACAAAAATATGTGTCGTGGGGACGTTCTACCAGAAAAGTGCGTCATGACAGCGAGAAGACAAGGCGAACTGGTAGCGTCTAAAATTACAGTAGTTTTTTTAGGACATGATCCCGGACGTCGAGAAGAAGATGGCTGACTGGAAGCTCTTCCTGGATCGCAACTAGCTCGTCATCTCCCATCATCATCATCTCCTCCTGTGCATTATCACCCCTTCATCATCAACTTCCCATTGTAGTTTCAGTATTCGAACTTTTTTCCTTGGTTTTTGCTTTGTGTATACGCAGATACGTAAATAAATTGTGGAGTGCGTGCTAGTTTGGTGGCGTAGAGTTTCAGTTCTTTTTCAGTTTTCGTCAATTTCAGAGTAATCGTAATTGTGCTGTGCTCGTCGTGTTAAAGTGGACCAATCCATCTGATGTCTTGCTCTTGTGACCTGTTTTTGTATTTCAGAGTTTAGTTCGCAATGTTGTGTTGTTTTTCTTTAGGAGATCTCAAAAACAGTACACAGCATGGACCATGTTTTTCATCATTTTTCTTGCACAGGACTCTTCGTTGAGATTTGAATATCGCATTTTGTACAAAATTATGTTTTCCTTCTTCTGGCAAAGAAATCAAATTTTACAATTAGAGATTTCAAAAACTGATCTTATCACTTTTCTACTATCATATCCACAGTCAGTCGTCTTTTTGAAATCATTAAAATTGAATACAGTTCTGATAGAGTTAAAGTTTTGAGAATAGAAACGTTTCAATTCAAACCATGTGTTCTTCATTATTTTATGTATTGCTAATGTCCTTCCAATTCATTTTTTTTTCATAATTTCAAAAACTCATAATTTTAAACTTCTTCCATTTACCTTTCTGTTGACCATGGGTTCAAGACCCTTGATTACCTTCAAACCGGGTTTTCTCAAAAATTCCAGCCTAACAAACACTTTCAGCATCATGGACTTTTCGGAGTGCATGATTTGCTGTCAACCATTTCAAAAATATCTACCAGCAGTGTTGAGAAGTGAGTAAAACTTGCCTCAAAGCATAGCAACAATGATTCTTATTCCAGAATGTGGTCACACATTCTGTGTTCACTGTATCAGAAAAACCGAGAACCGCACAATCGGGTTCCGTTTTTTCTGTTGTTACTTGTGCACACAGACAACCGTCGTTCGAGTTGATGGCCGCAAACCGTACGTGCTGAATACAGAGCTGAAACTTCTTGTTGTAAGTTTCAAAATGACATTTGAAAGTGGGTGAATTTTAATTTTTTTCAGGATAGACCAACCAGACCAGCAAAATGTGGCGAGTGTAACGAAATCTTTGGTTCAAAGAGAGAACCGTTTTTCCTGTCAATCCGGAATGCTCGAAACAGTGAGTATCTTTCTCTAAAGACCCACAAGTTCCTTTGGATACTTCAGCGTGTTCTCACAGTGTGTGCAGACCATGTTACGATCGGATGAAAGCTGATAAAGCAATGTTCTGTCGCATATGTGTCCTGCCGATCAGTGTCCCCCGCCGCAACGCCAAACCAGTTAAGAACTTCTCCTTGCTCTGGGAAATTGAGTCTCTGATCGCGAATGACTACCAAATCGTCAGAATCATTGCAGGAGAGTACGTTTTTCGCGCTATTTTTACTTGATTTCTTCAAATAAAACTTGAGGCACGTTCGTATCAACCTGAGCATCATCAGACTCTTCAAAAGAGTCGTGCGTCGAGTATTCGTCTTTGCACGGTGGTTCAACAGATTTCTCCCACTGGTAAACAACTGTTTCGCAGTTGTTTTGTGATTTAATCTGTTTTTTTTGTTTTTCCAGAACATCCATGGAAAATTGCTAAGAAGGATGATAAAAAGACTTTGCTCCTTGCTTCGTTTGAATCGAGTTCCGATTCAGGATATGCAGGTGATGGTGAGAAATTCAAACGGAAGGAACATAAAACAGCTAAAAAAATTTCAGATATGTCAATTCACGTTGGTCAATTTCCATTACTTCACCACTAAACAGGCAAGAGAGAGAGCGGTAGCAATTCTAAGAAATCAGGCAAAAATCGATCAATATCTCACTTGCAGACGTAAGTTTGTGACCGCAACTGGGCGACAGTTCGCAATTAGTTCAAACTTTCAAGAAAAAAAAATTATTTTTCAGTGTATCCAGGGGTTCGCGGATGGCCGAAACAAGATGATGATGATGTGAGTTTTTACTGATCCTTTTTTTTCAAAAACTCACAATCAGTTTTTGAATTTTTCTTTGTATTTTCTGAATTATTTCAATTTTCATTTTTATTTTAATTTCCATATATCATTGATATATGTACACACAATCAAATTGACTCCTAAAAACAAAGCGAAAAAACCGCAAAACTTGCTATTTTCTGGTCAGCGAGCATAAAAATTCGTCGAGTATAACCCCTAGCACATGTGGTATTTACAGATGTAGCCGTCGTCGTGCTCGTCTTTCTTCCGCAAAACGCTCTACTCTTGCGACAGCCAAGCAGCAAACGAAGCTCCGCCTTCTTTCTTATTTTCCATTTCTTAGATCTACGGTAACATACATTATTCTCAGCTTTCCGTTCGCATCGTCATATTTCTTGTCTCGATTTTCACCAAATCATCTTTTACACCATATATCACATGAATTTCTTATTCTGTCCATCCTTTTTCTCTTCTTTCCTTTTCCAACTCCTAGTGTTTCACGGAATCTCAACCTCTACCCGAATCTTAGTCTATTCTAATTATAAGTCATTCCCAAATCAAGAGCTTTACAAATTTATTCAAGCAATAAAGATATTCTAACTCTTACGTGAATTCAAAAAGTGTCCTCCCTTCATCCAAAACGGAAGTTATCCCAATTATGAAACAGCCGCTTAATGAGCACAGTGTGCTGGTAAGGAGCACCCCGCTGACAATAAGCAGGTGTGCATTCTTAAGGGCGAAAACCGAGCGGAACACCCTCTTCACCAAATGTATACATGAATCTAATTAGCTTCGGATCTACGGGATTGGAAGCATTCTTCTTTTCATCTGGATTTAGCCAGAATTTTTTGAGGAAGACTAACTAAAATTTTAGAAGTTTGAATTTCAAAACAAACTTTTTTTTTTCATTTAATCATCCCATAAACCTCAGATCCATCCTTTGCAATACCCTTCGCTAAACACTCAGTGATGTGGAAAGTTACATAGCAGAAGTTTGTGACTTTGATCAGATCAGTTGATCTCAAGTTTTTTTCCCAATTCTCAAGTTTTTTTCTTTCACTGCAAAGTCGATTGGCACCGTGCCAGCCACCTAGTAACTTGCTTAGGACAAAATGTAGTGGAAGTAGAATGTGAAATCGGAAAGAGACTGGGAAAAAAAGGGAAAAATTGAATTGAATACAACTTAAATATAGCGTATTAGTCTTAGCGTTCAATTCGGGTTTGATTTGACCAGACGTTTTTTGAATTGTATGTACCTCTCCGGGTTCTCAATATGAATTGTCCAAAAACAATTCATCCTTCCAATACTTTAAAATAATAACAAGGCAACTTCACGAACATCTCCTAGGAATTGTGCCAACATATCCGCTATACCGGCCTCTATTTTCTGACTGACTATCATTCAAGTTTCCCCCACATTACTACTACTTCCCCCGCGCTCCGCTCCAATAATCTTTCACGCTGGACTGGATTGAGATAACTTTGGAGATTCTCCAAGATCTGGAAATCTTAGCTATCATCCAGCTATGGTTCCTTCTCCTATCAGTCCTCTGGTAAAGAAGGAACCAACGAGTCCATCAACAGACCCAAATGCTGAAGTTCCCAACTTATTCGCTTCGTATCCTTTCAATTATACCCAACTATATGGGTTGACGGATGCCACGACTAACAATGTCAATCACCTGGCGTAAGTTCCATAGGGATTTGTCTACTATATGTTCTGCTAGCAAAATTTCATAAAAACCTGCAATTTTATGAAGTGAAAAACTAAAAATAAATGGCAATATATTTTGATAGCTCCTCTTCTTTTTCTTCTTCATTTTCTTCATTTTGTAACTAAGTTTTGTATTTGTCTCTATCCGACTCTTAAATCCGACTCATTTTCTTTGAAATCCTGCTCATCAGACCTTGAAAAAAACGTAACACATATGAACATTCATATCAAAACGTGAGACAAAATAGGTGCTAGAAAGAGTTGTTTTGACACTCTCTTACCGCAACCTCAACGGAAAATCAATGTGTTGTTTTCGTCGGTGGGGCCCTCGTCCGTCACAAAGCCGGATTACTGTAGTAGTAGAAGTGAAAAAAGAGAATCGAGATCGGCTGTGCATGGGCCTGTTGCCTGTTCACAGAGCGAATGCAGCAGGCAGCCAAGTGCGTTTAATCGGAAACCACTCGTTTTTTACCGATTTGGTATCTGTATCTGTATCTCTAACTCTCTTCTGTTTCGCAGTGATTTTTGTTGAAAGTTCATCTGAATTGTTTTTTTTTTTCTCCTTTCAAATATCTGAATCAGATCCTATTTCCTTTTACGGATTTACCGTACCATATGCTCCAGAGATCCCGCCCCGATTGTCGGAAAGGTTCAGAGAACATATGACATTCGTAATCCTCCAACCTTCCATGTATAATTGTTGTTTCTTCAAATATCTGTATCTTCCAGCACGTTGCTCCTCATGATCACCAATTCCACTGCAACTGAAACAATTTCAATTCCCTCCGAGACATCTGCTTTTCGTTTTGACTGGAATACAACTTTGAAGGAGGAATATGACACTGTCACCAAACTCAGTTCACCACAATACACGAATCTCACATCGACCACTTCCCCATCCTCTTCATCAGATTCTCAACGGACCACAGTTCATATTGAAGTTTCGAAAGTTGAGACATCGGTTTTGAGTAAGTTTTTGTTGGGAAACGGGGTATGACTAAGCTTCACTAAAATAGCAGTTTATCCAGTGAACTTGTATATGTATAGATGCATAACTAAGCCAATTTCACAACGAAGGTAATAAAAAGTTGATTGAAATATGGATACGTAGAAATAACTTCTCAAGGATCTTTTTTTTCTAGAATTTTCTTTTTTTTCCTCTTTCTATATTTTATTTTTTATTCATTTTTTCCCAAAATCCTAAAGATTTTTAAGTAAAAGGAGACCCTAACAACTCAACTCATTTGTTTTCTTTCAGACCACTGCGCCGCTTGTGCATTTCCGATAGCTGATAAAGAAATCAGTGTGATTGATAACAAGTGCTATCACCATTCCTGTCTCCGCTGTTCAATGTGTGACGTGAGTTGATTTAATTCGATTGACTGACAAATAACATTTTGAATCAATTTTTCCTTTATTTAGGTACCTTTTGGTTTCAATGACAAGTGTTATGTGAAAGATGGTGCGATTTTGTGTAGGAGTGATCACGCAAAGTTAGTTTTTTTCCTAAAGCACTTAGTTAGTTATTCATTAAAAAATTTCAGACGATATCAAAAATGTTGTGTGAAATGTGAAATGCCACTGAATCGTGACGATATGGTGATGAGAGCAAAAGATATGATCTTTCATCATGCTTGCTTCCTCTGTTTTGTTAGTTTTTTTTCTTTACTGAAAACAAAAAAAGTTCACTTTCATTCTTAATATTTTCAGATTTGCGGCGGCAAGCTAAACCCTGGAGACTTCTACACCATGTCTACCCAAGGCCATCTCTATTGTCATGGTAACTCTTTTTCTTGTTTTTGTTCGCAAAAAATCTGATGTTTTTCAGCTCATTACAACGTGGTTCGCACCACAGCTCTGTGTGAAGAGCCGGCGGCTACAGTAGCCGCTGTGAAGAAGGCACCGGAACCGCCAGCAAGGGAACCATCGGCGGAAACGGAAGGTGAGGGAGGGGCCCTTGGATTATTATGGAACAGCTCAGAGAGACTACAGTAGTCTACTCAGATGTCCTTATTATAATGAGATGCGTACAAACATCATAATTATACTTACTTCGGAAGCGCAACCGGGACACAAAAGTTGTTTCTTTTTGTGTCTATAAGATCAAGTGCAACGTTTTTGATTTTCCTAAGTTCCATTCCAACTTAAAATTTCTAAAAACCCAACCCAACGCTGTACACCGCTCACTATACACCGGGAAATCCAAAAATGCGTGCATGCGAAATGATAAGTAAATAATTGGTCGGTGGCGCATAAAAAGAAACATGGCCACAGGTGGCTTGAGCGGATTGAGAGGGAGATGCGATACCTGAGTCGAGAATCATATTTCAAGCATGAGAGCAATGACCCGCTAATCCCTCATTTATGTAAGCCGGAACAAAAGGGAACCTATGAAGGGATAATTAGGAACACGAGAGGTACATTTCCAGGTTCCACTGATGAAGATGGCGGTGGAGGACATACTAGGTCAAAGCGAATGAGAACATCGTTTAAACATCATCAACTGCGTGCCATGAAGACCTATTTTGCTCTCAACCATAACCCAGATGCTAAAGATCTCAAGCAGCTGGCTGCCAAGACGAACCTGACCAAGAGGGTCCTTCAAGTATGCCAATCTTTTTTGACACTTTTGACTCGAGAGAAAACAAAACAAAACAAGAAGAAACACAACAAAACAAAATTTAATATTACAGGTGTGGTTTCAAAACGCTCGGGCAAAATACCGACGAGGACTTCAAGAAAATGGTCGAGGGGAAAGTCCACTTTGTGTCTCGGCACCTCTTATGGACATGAACCCGGTGAGAAACTATTGATGATGATGGAATCGTAATGATTTCTCGAAAATGTATAGACGTTTCACTTGAAAATAACTAGATCCAGGTTGGTTCCAGCCACTTTCCTCTTCATCGTCTTGCCAATCAACTGATGGTTACCAACTGAGTACGCCGCCGCTCGTGAACGAAATCTACGCTACCAAATCCAACTATACTCATCTTTAGACCCCTTGTAATTTTTCATTTCACAATGATCTCTCGAATTTTCTTTTGGTATACCAGCCTCAAAACATTTGCCATTTCATTTTTTTGTTCATTCAATTCTTTATTTAATTAATACTTCAACAAAAAAGTCATAATACATTAATTATTGAACCCGCGTTTGAAAACTTATAAATATGAAATAAAATAAAATAAAATAAAATAGTACTCAAATACACACATACGAAAAATAAGTTAGTAATACTGATCGTTTTCCATCACAGTTCAATAATACATAAAAAAATAATACTTATACAAAGCGAATAATATGAGGATTCGTTGAGTTGTTCGTTCTTTGTGCCGGAACTCGATACACTTTTTGTTTCGATGAGGCGCTTCGTAAATGGCGACGTGATTTTTGGAATAGGTCGTAGTCATCGTTCCACCAGTCGCAATTGTTGCCAACATGGTGCAGAACGTAGCCGAGTTCGTGGAAGAAGTCGCGTTCAGAGTATTCCTAAGTTATTGTTGTATTGTTTGAAAACTCTTCTTTCTTTTTTTGTCACCTTATTAACGGTAACCGCCATCTCCAATCCATTGTCCAACCTGACCAACATTGCGGCACTACCCGGCATACGACCATCATGCTGCCAGCCGTTAAAACCCATAATGTTCAACGACCAGCCAAGCCCTAAAAAAGTTGCAAATTTGCTATCTGACACACATAAGACACTAAACCATAAGTCTCATTGGACGCTGGTGATGGAGTGGCCAGGTCAGCAATTGCCACGTCACTAAGGATATCCTCTCGAGTTGAAAAACCATCAATTCGACTCATAAACATCAAAAGTTGAATGGGACTTGCGATCCATCCACCCCATGGACCGATTCTCTCTGGTGGCAACATCTCATATGGGTTGAATCCAAGACCGTTTCCGGACATGTAATACATCACTTCTCTTCTGAAAAAAATATAACAATGTTAATGTAATTTGAATTTTTCTGAAAAAAAAAAGGCATGGAACAAGTGATAAGTCCAAGTGGGAGAGTGAGAGTACATAAAATCTTACGGTGCTCGCTCGCTGACACTTGGCCGCGCCACTTGAATATCGTAAACGCCAGATGGTGCGAATATGCTCTTCTTGACAAACGCCTCGTATGACATCTCGGTGGTCGTTTCGATCAGATATCCTGCAAGTTTATTACTCACAAAGTTTCCGGCAGTGAACTTGGACACGTTTGACCCGAAACAAAGGGAAATTATCTTACCAAGCAATTGATATCCAAAATTTGAGTAAATCCACATAGTTCCTGGCTTGTACTCTAATGGGACATTGGTCAACACGTACTCAATCAGTTCTTTAGTTGTCATGTCAGGTTGCACCCAAGCAGCATCCGATTGCAGGTTATCCCAGCCACCGGATGTATGTTCGAGAAGATGTCGCACAGTAATCTCGGTAACATATCTTGGATACTGATACTTTTTGCTAAACTCGCTGCCAAAGATAGAGTCTTTGCCGAAAAGTTTTGAGTCGAGTGTGAAGTGGCCTTTATCAATAAGTAGCATGATTGCCGCAGCGGTGACTGGTTTTGATACTGATCCCACTCTAAACATTATGAAGGAAACGTGTGAAGGAAATGAATATAATAGTTATAAAAAGTCAAACCGGAATTGATAATTCGGCGTGACGGGTTCCTGTTGTCGAATGTCGGTGTAGCCAAATCCTAGAAAATAGATAAATAGGAAAGTTGATACATGCATATCAAGTCCGAGACAGACATTGTTTATTTGTATGACGTTGAGCACTGTGTGCATTGCAACACAACCAAACAACACCTATCAAGTTTCCCTTCCTTAAACGCAAATTTCTGGTCTTTGAACCATATTTCAAACTGAGACACACCACCCAACGGCAACTTTGCCGAAAACAGGAGTTCTACAGACAGAAAGAAAAAAGAGTCAAAAGAGCAGTTGCTAATCCAATTGTTTCACACGAAAACCCAATGGGAGCTGGTTTGGCGGCAAAGAACTATAGAGAAAGAGCAAACATACCTGCCGCAAATTTGAGTTGTTCTTTTTTGGAGATTGCGATGGACAGTCCCGGGATGTTGAGGTCTTTCATGAAGTGTTCGATTCTTTTGATGAGGAACTCCATTTGATCATCACTTAGAAGTTCTGGGGAACCTTTTAGGAAACGGACTGGGATCGGACTGAAAATTTAATTTTTTTCTTTTTGAGTTATCCAAATCATTCTAGGCTTACGTTTCATCCCACAATGGTGGCGGATTGGGATACCGATTTACATCTACATCACTCCAAAGCACAACATACACAATCTAAAATATCTAGTCAATTGAATTTAATAAATGTTCACACTTCAGAAGCCACCTACATTCTGATAATTATCCAAATAATGGGACACTTGTCTTGGGATCATATTCGGGTTCCTTTGCATATTTCTATACATGGTTTCAAGATTCTGTCCAACTTGCACACTACTTCTTCCATTTCTGTTCTCCCAAATTCCAGTACACAACACTTGATTTTTGTTGTTAAAAACTCTCAGGGAAGTCGCCACGTATCCCTTTTGAACCAGTATCCTATCCTTCTGCATGCAGGCTTCCATGGTGAGTCCATAGTGAGCTTCATATTGTGAGGTTGACTTTGTTGGTTTCTGCCATACTCCAATATACTTTCCCTTTCCAGCTTCAGTGTAACCACATAGATATGTCAATCTGTAGCCGTTATTTTCAAAATGCTCTTTTTGCTCGTCAGCGTGAGGCTGTCCTGGGAACCAGATCTGAAGCGAAATTGGGAACTAACAACTTTTCAAAAACAGCTCACATGGAACTCTACTCCCGGAATTCTCTCCCAGTAAGTGGTAAAAGTAATCTCTCCAGGTTTTCCTTCTTGCCCGCAAACTTGAGTCAGCGCAAGATCTCTTGCCTCATTTTCACGAACAGCTTTGATCAGCTCATCAAATGTCATTGGAGCGGGTTTGATGAATACAGGTCCTACAAGTTTTTTTAAAATTTTGCAACAGTATTTTAGGTCACCTGAGTACTTGTGCATGATAGCATAATAATTGACGTCTTGACCTCTCAAATAGTATCCCATAGAGACCAATCTCCCTCCGTACTGCAGAGATATAGCCAGAACATTGTCTACTAAACTCTCATTTCCTGCAGTTAACACCCAATCCTTCTCATTTGGAGCTGGTGGATGTACAGTTTGAAGGGGTGGCAACCGATTTGACATCATTCCATTCTGACCCATTCCTCCTTGCATTCCAACTATGAAAAGGACAATGGACTCAAGCTAGAATCAAAAACTAGAAACAAAGACTCACAATCAGCGGAAGGCTCAGAAAGTGCAGCGGTATGTGCTGTTTGGGAAATCGAAGATGCTTCATATTGTCCGGTTGGGGTTTGGGACTGTGGTTTTTTGTGCTTCCGAGCCAACGCTTTATCAACAACTCTTTCAGGGGCAGTGTATGGGTACCTAATAAGGAGAATAGTGGTTTAAAGAAAATAAAATGAGAATTAAGTAAGCTACCCTTCAAGCCGCTTGCCTGACGTGAAGCCATGAAAATGTGAGGTGAGGTCTAACTGTTCTCCAGAACTAATCTGGAATATCAAGAAAAAATTGAACGTGAAAAAATTGAAAATAGGCACCTGGATAGTTAGAAAGACAAAAAGGAGACCGATGTTGATCGGTGATAGCGGCACGAGCGACCGCATTCTCGAGGCGTCTTCCTCACCAGAAACTAAACTGGGCAGCAGCCAAGCAACACGTCGAGCCGCCGCCGCCGCGCCGTCTTTATGCCGCAGACCGCACCCGTCCCGTACGGTAGGCGGACGGGCGCGCAGATACACGTAAATCGCAAACAAACATGTTGTAGAGACCCAAACACACACTCTCTCTCTCTTTCTGTCTCTCTTGCTCGCAGAAAACCAGGGAACCACAAAAGCACGGTCGCAGGGAAGCGATTCTTTGAGCAGAGTGTTGTTGCGCTTATGAACTCTATGGACATTGTTAGTTTGTTTCAAGCGGTTCGAGTGTTCCGGTTCGATTCTTCACTTGACTCTGTTTTTTTTGAAAATACAGAGAAAAAAGGTCAAAAGCACGAAAAAATTCTGGTTCTCTGACTTCTTATCACTCCAACCTTATCTTTTCTTTTTGAAAAGAGAAACGGCAACATTTAATATCATCTTTCACTTACCCCGCCAATTACTCCGCAGCTGTTCTCCTTCTTCATTTTCTTTCGCCTCATGCGCTTCCGAATCCCCTTCATTCCCCCATCTAATATTACCAGATTCAAACGAAGTGGCGATGTCTGCATTTAGACCGTGTTTAGGTTCCCGCCACGCTTTAGGTTACGGTATCACTCACTTTGGCTGTGCGAAACATTTTTATTGAATTTTTTGATGAAAAAGCCGTTTTTCTCCGGGTTTTTTCAGTTTTTTTTGCAAAAAGCTTTGAGGAAAGCAATCATACATATTTTCCAGTTTATTTGCATTGATTACTCTCCTTTTTTGTCGGTTTAACTCGTTTTTTTCAGGAAAGGACAAAAAATAGAGAAATAAGTGAAAATGAACTGGAAAATGAATTTAAATGTATGTAATTGCTATTTTTAAAGCTTTTTGCAAAAAAAAACTGAAAAAACCCAAAGAAAAACGGTTTTTTGATCAAAAAATTCAATAAAAATGTTTCGCACAGCCAAAATGAGTGTTACCGTAACCTAAAGCGTGGCGGGAACCTAAACACGGTCTAAATGCAGACATCGCCACTTCGTTTGAATCTGGTAATAATTGCGGGGTGTTCACTTCGCCCGTTTCTGTTCCTTTTTGCCTCTCTCTATGGAGTGTGTACGCGAGCGCAGAGGGGGGAGGTCAGTCACAGATAGCAAGCATCCAAACCGCCTCCTCTCGTCAGCACGATGGCCGAGCGGTTAAGGCGTTGGACTTAAGTTCCAATGGTGGAAACACCTCGTGGGTTCGATCCCCACTCGTGCTAGATGTTTTTTTCCTTTTTCAGTTGTTTTTTTTTTAATTTTGCTTTTTATAATGAACAATGGGAAACTTGAAAATTAACGTTTTTTCTTTGTATTTTCCCATTCAACAATGTAGATTTCCATAAGAAACGACCACCTATGCAAAAATTAAACGCATTGAATCCCCTCCTTCCCAGACACGGTTTTGACAGGCCGATTTGCGTGCAAATCTGCCCTACAGTCCACACAGTTTGCGCAAAAGTGCACATGTATCAAAGTCACTCCCCGTGCTCACTCAGTCACTTCTAGCTGTTTAGTGCTCCTAAAAAACGACTCTCGGTGGTTTCTCGCCCTTCTTGTTATGTTTGTTTTGGCGGTGTCTCAGAGCTTGAGCAACACGCCAACTCATCGAGCCTGAACGATTAAACAAACAGGGCGGTACATTGAGAAAAAAAGTATTGAGAAAATAAATCTCGGTACGATTATCTGAGAAAAAGAAAGAATCATCTTTGTGTGTTCCGTAAGTATCGGATTTCGAAATGAGTCAGTTGTGCAACAAAGAGAGGAAAAAACTATTGGAGTGGTTGTTGTTGGAAAATAAATATGAAAATGAGAATGAAAATGAAAACGTTCATTGAACTGTAATTGCAATTGAAATGTTATGTATGTTTACATCTTGTGTCGGACGTGACGTTTCATAGGAAATCTCGTGAATTAAAAAGAGAAGAGAAAAAGTAATCTTATAGACCCTGGGGATACAAGAAACATTTTTGCTTCAGAAAAATTCAGGGAAATAAAATAAATCGGGAAACAAGGAAAATTCGAAGAGAAAAAAACGACTCATAATTTATCTACGCGGAAATGGGAGTTGAGTTGTGGGGGAAGGATTTGGAAGTGGAAATGGAAATACATACATACATATTTCTGCGTTTTGAAGGATCACAGGGAAAAGAAAAACGGAAAATCGGGAGAAATTATGGAACAGATAGGGTACATAGTCAATTCATATGTCTTGGTTTTTGCTTCAAGTTACAATTGTAGAATTGCAGAATCTTCCAGATCCTCCAGTACTGTTTCGCGTGTTCGGGATGAGACGATTCCTCTGGAAAATGAAACAATTTTATTGGTTTTTTGGGATCTTCTGAAAAACTCACTTTCGAATGTCAGCCATCGCCATAAGTTGTGCTCCATTCTCCGTGGGGAGGTCATCAAACATATCATCTTCCTCGGCCCATCTGCAAAATTCAAGATATGCTGGTTCTTGATGTTTTTTGTGTTGCTTGCTTGCTACTTATGTACATTTGCTTCCAAAAAGTCAGAAGATTTGATTCATCTTTGAAATTTTTAAATGACAAATTATTTTGCCTCAGGGTATTTACGCCTAGTTTTCGTTTAGTTCCTGTTCTGACTTTAGGACTTTAGGACTTAAGACTAACCTGTTATAGTGCTTGTTTGGCACGCTGATATAGAATCCCATGCGGTTTGACGATCTGCAACTATTGCGAAATCTTAATATTTGTAAGAATTTATCGGGTAAACTTACGCGCAGCAGACGATGAAAATAGCGAATGCAATCATGAAAACAACGAAGAAGAGAAGAGCGACTTCCAGAGCACTCCAGCTATAGTTGGTAGCATTGACGTCGACTGGAAGAATCGAAGAAATACGTTGACCGACATTGAAAGCCGGCATCTTTGTACTAACAAAGGCACCTTCTTCTTCTCCTTCTTCTGTTTCCCATCTTCCAAAAGGAAGCCGCAATCCTGCCCACAAAACACTTGTGTTAAACCCCTCCCCCATCCCATTCTCCCATCTGAATTCTATTCATTCCCTTCAGTGTCCTCCTCAATTTGGAAACTTCTCAAATTTCTCAAAAACTTCCTACTTGGTTCTTGGCCTCAAGTGTTCTTCTGAACTCACATTGGCAGAATGGTCCGTGGAATGATGGTGGGCAGATGCACCGATAGGCTCCGGTGGTGTTGGAGCAAGTGCCGTTGTTGAGGCAGTGGGTGGAGAGACAGGAGCTCAGAAAGTCTGGAAGTACTGGTTTTTTTAAAAAGAAAATATTTCATCTCAGAGTCAAAGTTTTGAGGAACCGCGCTTCGTCAATCGCAACCAACACGCAACGCTTTGCTACTGCATCTGGGCATTGCGTGTTGCGTGTTGCGTCGCGGTTCTCAAAATTTTGTCTTTCACTCAGTTAACCTAATACTAATACATATCTTGAACCCTCTTGAGCCAGCTCAAAGAATTTTGCTCAAAGAACCTTTCAGATTCAAATCTTACCAAATGAATTAATGAAATACATGCGCGATAAGGCGTACATCGTTGATCATTTGCGTGGGGGGGACCTTGTCTTCTTAGTCTAGCAAAAAACACAAAATGAGTATGGAAAAGAAAAGGATACAGAAAATTGAGAAAATCACACACAGAAAGCATAAGAAAGCTGAGACAACAATTTGCAGATGAGTCAGTCAAAAGTAGACCGGATGGAACGGGGGAAGAGGAGAACGTTGTCATAATAACAATTAATCTGACAGTGGGAGGGAGTCATGAAGACCTTCAAAAATACGATGGTGGTCTTAAAATTATGAATGAATGCAAGAAAAATTAGCTGTTGCAACACTGATTCGTTGTGACTTTTTATGATTCTTTTTTAGGAAATCATGAATAAATTATTTGATTTTCCTTCCTAGAAATGTTTTTTCTTTGACTTGATTTGAAAAGGAATTGAAACAAACTTCAAATTTGTTTTGCTCTTGAAAAATATGAAATTTTGCAAAAAAACACAAACTAGCACCTTGAGCCACTTGAGATTACATGTCTCAAGTACATATACAACATTGAACATTTTTTATTTGATTTTTAAAAAAAAACCTTCCAAAGTTTCAAGCTTTGACTTTTTCGGTCATGTGATTCCAAAGTTTTCACGGTTTTCATGAAAACTGACATGAGGAATCAAAAACGGAAAAAAGGAAAACAAGTGGGGTGAAAGGCGCGAAAAATGTCTTGGTTTCCATGTCTCTTGGGACCGTTTTTGGAATAGTGCTCACAGACATGAAATATTCGGCAAAGACCTTTTGCCGGGGGTTCATTTCCGAGGAGATTGTCAGATTTGGGTGGGAAGGGAAGATTTCTAGGCGGCCAAAAAGTGTTAGAAAAAGTGAATCATGATGTTATACTATAAAGCTTAGATTTTTCTTGTCAAAGATTGCCACCGGAAATGAGATAATGCGAGCAGTGAGCAAGGATTTTCTAAATTTTTGGTAGAGAACTGATATGATATGGGTTCTTGGAACAGGATTCTCCATAATACTACGTCATAACTCGGAAATCGTGTGCAACTGACTAAAAGTGAGTTATGAACCGACCGGAAATGCGAAAAACACAGGAATATCAAATTTGAGAAGACTTTCAGACATTCCTTCCCTCCTTTTTCTCACTTTAGATCTGAGATCTTTTCGCAAAAAAGGTAAGTGTGTCTGGTACTATTTTTATAAAAAGGTTTCGTTTTACGTTAGTACAAATTGTAGAATGATACATAAATTTCAACAAACCAAAATGTAAGCAATTCAAGCAGTGTTATAGTGTACACATTTCATCCGACACCCCTCCTCCCCCCACTTCATAATTATAAACTGAGAAGCGGAATGAAAGGGGGAATTACGTGGGAGAGGGGCATGTATGTAATTATTAGCATCCGGTGAGAAAGACGATGTTGGGGACTACTGTAGGTTACTCATTCTAGAAAATTCTGAGTTGGTTTTATGTTTATGGAACTGAAAGTTTGGTGATTAGTGATCTAAGGTTTTGCGATAATAGCTTGAGAACCTTAAGGTCTAGATACGTCTGGACTGGATTTCATTTCCAATTTCATATCTAAACTCAAAATCTTCCAAAGCCCCATCCTACCTCTCCATCAAATTCTCCCGCTTTCCCTCAAAAAACTCACATTTGGCCAGCAAATACATCATTGTAATAGGCAGAAGGGCAAAAGAGGGCCGCACGCCGCGCAAAAATCTTATGAGCCGATCTTTTGCAGGGCGATGGACGGACGTAAAGAAGGGAGGGAGAGGAGCAGTGGGCAAAATGAAGCACGGGGTCCTTACCCAAATGAACCCATTATGGGTGGGGGGGATTCTTCCAATTTGTTTCAACGAGGGGGTGGGATGGGGGAGCAGAGGAGCAGCAGTCGGAATGAGATTATGGTGAGTGTTTGGGATTTGAGTCGGAGAAAAGAGTTTGAACTGGTCTTTTTTTTTAGAGAAAGAAGGGGATTTCAAGGGAATTCATTTTTTAGGGGTAAATGTCAGACTAAGGAGAATAGAAGCCCATGGGATTCGTCAAATTTCAAAAAATCCATTTTTCTCTTTTCTTCAGAATCTTCTTTGGAAAAGAATGATATTTGTAAGAAATACAACCTTAGATTCAACAAAGTCAATGAATCAGTTGTAGTGGGAAGAAAAAAAACACGGAAGAAATCCTAGTAAGGTTATTTTGTTCTTTCCCTTCGGGCCTATGTCTTCCGAGAAAATGATGAATCGGTTGGATGGGACGGCGGAAAAACGAACGACGACGAGGAATTTTTCGTGAGTTATTGGTTATGTAAAACGCGGAGGAACTGAAATCGAGTCGCTGGCGCTGGCGCTGGAGTCTCAGTCTGGAACCAAAACACGGGTAGCTAGTATAAAGTAATAAATTAAATGTGAATGCATAATTCAGCGAGGGAAAGGGGAAAAGAGGAGTGGAACTTTTTTGTGTAATCAGCGAGAAAGGGTGCACTTCTTTTAGTTCTGAAAAGAAAAACGGACAGGTATGTATTCCGAGAAACCTGATTAGTTCCTAAGAACAAAATGGAATTATCAGTTAAAGGTTGCGCGATTTCGTAAATTTGTTTCCTCCTTCATTTTATTTGAAGTGCGGTGTTGTTAGGTCAAATGGCCGTTCGTTGGGATTTTGAAAAGCTCGAACTATTTTTTCTTCACTTCCGCTTGACGGGCTATGTACGGATGGGAATGGAATGTTTTCCGTCTTTTTTCTCACGAACTATGATGGTTAAAAATCTTGAACATTTGAATTGTTAGAAATTCGAAAAAAAAAATAATTCAAGGGTTTACATGTTGAGGTACTGGGGTTGGTTTTGTGGTGATTTGAGGTACATAATACAGATGAAATGATCAACACTTAAAGGTCGAGTCCAAGAAAATCAGACATAGTGCATCAACATAAAATATATTGTAAGGCTTCTTCAATTCAATATCAGCTCAGATCTGAGCTACAAGTCTGAGCTACAAAAACTAAGAAACTGCTTCACAAGAAAAAAATCTGAGACTCCTTGAAAACTTCTCAAAAAATATTTCCATCGCCAATAGTGTAAACCACTGCGAACCAAATAAAAAAAGTGAAAACATATGGGGGCCGAAAATTGCGAATTGAGAGAATTGACGATTTGATTGGATTTCCGATTCGATTTGCGGCGAGCATGAACTTTGGATTCATTGAGAGGAAGAAAAAGGGCGAGAATTCTTGATTTTGTCGTTTTTTTTTTGCAAGACTTTTTTGTCCGAGGAAGTAGAAGTAGTTTGGTGGCTTGCTGGACTTGGAGGCGGCATATTTAAAAAATTTTTAAATAGAGTTTGCTAAATATAAAAATTACTCATCATAGTTCCTAGTAATGAGCGAATTTGACACCTTAGAACATCACATCTAATTTTTCTCAAATGTCTGTGGTTCAACACACAACTGCACAAGTTTGAAAAAGAAGAAAAATGACCCCAATCACATGTCTTTCTATCTTTAGAGCTTGTTTTCCAGTTTCAGATAACTCTTGGGTCGTATTTCGCTGCTCAGTCCCCAATCCCCTTATTGACCATAATAATCTCAGACAAACTCTCAGAACATCAGGTTCTACGAAAAGGATTCTCCAGGGAACAAGAGGAACTAAGCTGAAAACCCGGAACCGACAGAAGGAATCGACTGAAAACTTACATCGTCTAGGCGGAAGATTGAAGAAAAGATGGTAGGGAGTGTAGGCAAATGCCATTGTTACAATGAGAATGAATAAGTTGTTAGTTAGCGGGAAGAAACGCGGCGATGAATAAGTAGAAGAGGTCCTTCGGGCTAATGGATTTGGTGTTTTGTGTTGTTCTGTTTTTGATTGAGTGGCGCAGTGGTAGTGTGACAAGGATTGTTGAGCACCTTCTATTTGTGTTCAATAATATGTCTGGGAGGAAGTAGGCGGGGCATTTTGGGATTTATAAGATAGACGTTTTGATCCAATTAGTACATGTTACGGTAACGGTTCCAGAAACCTAATTGTTTTGTTTTTCAGTTTCATTGCCAGTGTTGAAACCTAGGTTTTCTTGGAAGACGAGGAAGGAAAATGTGTGTAGGGAAAAATACGAAATATGATTCAATGACGAATCGAGCTCAGGCTCAACTGGACCTTTAGTTGCCAGAAGTAGGCAACTGCTCCTGACTCAGAGAGAAATGAGGAATATAAATTCTGATGCAAATGAGGAAAACGAAGAGAGCAGAAATAGGAAATAAAAGTCTAAAACGTTCCTAGTAGATGGGAAGGGGTCATATATAATCGAGGCGAAAGCGGATAGAAGTTCTTAACGAATTACCATCTATTGCGTACGCGAGATGCAATCCGACCGGCCGACGTCAAGAGATATGTCAAGAGGAAGAACGTGTTTAGTAGATTAGAGGTCATCGACGTAAACGAGAGAGCAGTTTGCTCATTGGAGTTGGATTAGATAGACAACGAATTTCTGAAGAAATTCAAAAAGAAAATCTTCGGCAGCCGTTTAGCAAAAAATCGGTGTTTTTGAGTTATTTTTTTCAAAAAAAATGTCCAAACTATTTGACTTTGACTCGAACAACATTTTTTGTCCATTCACAAGACGGCAATGTCAAATAACTACCTCCTTCTCTTTTTATCCACTTAAAAAAGTCGCACTTTGCGTTGCTCTCTCTCTCGTTTCTTCCTTTCCTTCTTGACATGGAAAGAAGGGACGTCGGAACTCACGAAAACGTTTGACATTGCTGAGAAAACAGAAAAACGAAGAAAAAAAGAGATCGGGTTAGTCTGTTAGTGGCCGGAAAATATCCAACAAACCACCCAGCCAAGTTTCATTGCGTCCCGTCACAAACTTGTCTTTTTTGTCACATGAACTAACCACCAACAACCAAGAAAGGAGAAGAAACAAGACGGAAAGGAAGTTGTAACGAGCGGGAAATGGGGGGGGGGGTTCATCATGTATTCGCTGGTGCAAACTTTTTTCTCTTTGTCAGTCAATGGACATTCTTGGGTTTGCATTGTGCGGACAATGGGTGCTTCTTGACACGTACCTTGTTGATTGACAAGTGTGCAGTTGGCCATGAAGCCGCCGGCGTCGCAGACACCGGAAGACGCACGGCACCTGATGGACTTGCAGATTTCGAAGAGCTGAAGGAATTCGGAAGTGAGAAGAAAAAAAAAGATTTGAGCTGAACTGCTACGAAATATCCAAAACACATGTTTTAGATAATCTACAGTAGGTCTCTTCAGTTAGTTGGGTACAGTAATATAGCAAAGTGTCAGATTGTCAGCATCAAAATGCATGTGAAAAACCTACTCGATATTCACACTGCAACCCAATAAATGCCGGTGGACACTCGCAGAAAAAGTTCGACGACCCATTCAGAAAACACTTTCCCTCGTTCCAACATGGATGACTGTCGCATGGAGAACCCTCTGAAAACGGTAAAGTTTCCTGATCTTTACCTGAAAGATATCTTGACCTACCGTAGATGAGCCTAGAAGCAACTCCATTGAGTAGTTCGCTGACAGTGATTGCCATTACCAAAAGGAGAGATTAATGTACAGGAAGGGAAGTGTCTGTAAATGTGACATGGTGAATGAGGAAGTGATGATGATGATGATGTAAATGAAGTTAAGGAAAGCAACAATGAAAAGTGAAGAGAAGAATAAAATTACTATTTTGAGTACCTCCTTCCCCTCCTTTTCTCCTCCCACCCATAGAGCAATTGAGACTTCACACTACACTACTCCCACTTTTTGTGCTTCCTTTTGACACTCAAAGGAAGCAAAGAGTGTGGAAGGAGCGCCTTTGAAGAACACCATTGTCGTCCGTGTTATTGGACGATGATTTATTCATTATTATGTATTTGATGAACGTTCGATAGATAGAGAGGGAGCTAGAAGGAAAGCTTTGCTAACAATCCGGAGGTTATTTTGTTTTATGTGTACAACAAAATGACGGGCTGGTTGCTGGTTGGCTGAAAGCAGAAAGAAGAACATATCGAGAGACATATAAAAAGTCGTAGTAGATTGTGGATTGGTTGTTTCAGAAAGAACAAGAAACAAAACAAAACAAAACAAGACAAGAACACATAAAAACCGCAGACGGAACAGAACAATTGGGGATAGGAGGAGGGGGAGGGGAGAGGTTGGAAATCTCTCTAGGTGGAAGAATTCTGGAACAAAAAGTTATATAGTGTCCAGGCCCCATTGACATTGAGATTCCAATTTTTCAGATTCAAGACAAAACTAAAAGGTCCCAAATGAGAAATAGGCCAATAGAACCCTGCACTTGGAATTATTCAGAATCAGTGACGGAAATGGTCTTCGGATGCAAAGAATAGCAAAGAAGCATGTGGTCGGAGAAGGAAAATCCTACTTAATTAGTTAGGGAAACGTAAGGAAATGTCACTCTAACAAGGGAACCGTTTGAGGTTAGACTTTTAAAATTTCTTATAATTTTGCACAGAGGTAGCTGAGGTCATAAGAATCAACTCTTCAGTTGGAAATTTTTG
>LR566436.1:0-13299 GCA_900536345.3 Caenorhabditis sp. 39 LS-2015 | reverse complement strand
ATTTATTCATCCAATAAATCTTCTAAAATACCACTGAACCACTGTTTCATAGTACTTGTGGCAAGTACTCAAAGGATAAGCACATAGCTCCTCCGTACACTCCCCAGACAATGTAGTTTTTGATTACCGCACTGCAATGTAAGCCCCTCACCGTTTCCCTCTTGACCCTCCTTCTCCACTGTGGTATCTCTCATATTACTACCACTTTCTCAACTGTGTTCTTTGACCCAACCATATATTCTAGTTCTTTTATTTAATAAAACGTTTATTACAAATTTAAAACAGTGTCTGCATTGATCCAACTATCCGAGGCTTCAGTGTAGCTTTTCCAACGTACTTTGATCTGCTTCTTTCCTTTGACTTTTCGCGTGGCCACCACTTTTTCTATTCGATAAACGTCATTTTCTCGATAAGTGCATTTTGTCATTTCGTAACTATAACATTTGCCAACAATTTGCTCTCCATTGATGTCTAGCAGTGTATAAGTGTGTTGACGGCTGGCATCCAAAACTTTTTCAACAACAAACACCTCCTGGGTCCAACCTTGCTCATATGCCTTGTCAAAAGTGCCTCGTTTGGCACTGATTCGTACGTGATCCCCAACTTTGAATTCTTAGCGGTGTTTGTACTTGTGTGTCATGTACCGGGTCAATCGGCTTTTTAGAGTTCTATTGGATTGATCCTAACAAAGACATCATTTTCTTGTAGACGGTGGAGGTCACGTCTGCGTCTCTTCTGTTGCGCTCTCTCTTGTTACAGTAATGTTAATTGGCAGAGCGTACCTCTGTGCGCACAAGGTTATCTGTTGCCACAGTCTCCCCAGACGTTTTCTGGTCATTCTCCCCCTTTTCGTCTCGCAGATGCGGTGACTCCCCTAGCCCTCTTTTTTTTGAGGGTTAGAGGATTTTGATTCTTCTAAAGTTCTATTTATATTTTTAATTTTTGTGACTACTGATGGATGGCAAAGGTCAGAATTTTTAAAGATCAAATCACACTCAAAGAAGAAATCAAACTTGAGACTACTTCCATTTTTGATAAGCTGCTCGAGAGAGAATTTGGAAAGAGTGATCCTCAATTCGTGTCACCAAATTACTCAACGAAAGCCCCTAGCGTTGATTAAAAGGACTTGGACGCCCTTGGAGAATATGAGCCGATCGAGGAAGCATAATGGATCCCACCAAAACTGCTGATAACGATAATGGCTGCAATTGCTACAATCATCATGCTGCGATGCTCAATTTATATCTACGTCAAGTATAGAATCTTCGAAGCCGCGAGAAATGCAATTAAACTGAAGAGACAACATGGAAACGAAGAACTACTGAGACTGGCAACGAGACAGCTGATATCGATCAACAACATACAAAACGGATTGCTGAAATGCTAATAGGATTCGATATTATGACCAAAATTCTGAAGGCCGGACATTGAGTGAGTTTCGATGAACAAGAAATACTCATTGGAGATACGCGAATCAACATCAATGCAGTGCAGACGGAGCCTGCAGAGATAGACGTCGAGCTATCAATGGATGTCGAAATCAAACCGGGAGCAGAAGCCGTTGTTCCAGCAAAATTGAAAAACTTCGAAGTGCAACTTGGACCAGAATTCATCGTGGAAGACAACAGGAAAGAGAATGATCAACTCTTTGTTGTGGCCGGAAGCATGGTGAAAGTTGACAATAAAGGAAGAACAATGCTCCAGGTATACAATCCATCTGCGGCTCCAGTGAAATTTCAAAAAGGAGAAATCATTGCCGTGGCATCGAAAGCGGAAGAAATCAAGAAGTTTCCGCAGCTGATTCCGAAGAACTTCAGAACATCAAACGCAATCAATTTATCAAAAGCAGCCTTGACCAAAAACCAAAAGGAGTTATTGCGACAAATCATCAACAATCATGCAAAAAATTGGGAGAATATAAAAGACCGTTCAAACATCGAATCGACCTGGTCAACGGAAGCAAGAAGCCGCAATCCAGAAAAACAATAAGTTGTGTTTTGATTGTCTGAATAAATTCCTTTTAAATAAATTCCTTTAAACTTGTTTTCTTCCCTTGCTGTACATATAGATGTTTCTCATGGTTTGAGTTACTCGAGAGGGTTGTTTTTTTCCTAGGCAAACGAAAAATTATTTTTTCTTGCTGCGCTCAGCTCTCTTCTGCGCTTCGTCCACTTTGAGTCAATACAAGATATTCCAAGGATGCATAGCAGCCAACTGCTCGCATGCTTTCACCCCGTTTCTATGGCTCCGCTTTTATCAACCTGCCGTCTCTCAAAAATGCGCAACCTCTGATGTTGTGTATCACTGTCTTTTATTCTTTTCCGTCTCTTTTATTTCTCCCTGACAACCTGCTGAGCGCAACCAAGCAGCAGGCTTTATTCCATCTCTTCTTACTGCCAGTGGCAGTTACCCCCCTGATTCCTCTGATGTTTTAATAATATTTTATTAATCGTCAGTGGTTTCTTTAAGATTTTTCTGAAGTTTATCGCTTTTGTATTTTACTCTGAAGTAAGTTGCATTTAGAGTTTATGTACGTCACACTAAGACTTTTTAATTGTTTAGTTCTGAACTTCCTCATCCTCATACCATTTGGACGATCGGATGGACAACGAGATCAAGAGGTGAGCCTAGTTTTTTTGAAGGAGAAAAAGGCAAGCGCGTGAAGAAAGAATGAGACTACTAAGTTGACGCCAATAGCATTTATCTCAATTAAAATTTTAAAAAGAGTGTATTTTTTAGACCGTCACAAGCAAGACATTCATGGCTGTTTGCTTCGGACTCGTTGCATAGCTCCAGGTTTTTGTCAATTTCATTTTTTCCAATGATAAGCAGCTACAGATTATCTACAATTTCCTTCCGAGCCAATCCCGCACCAGTCCAATCTTTGCACTCAACCTGATCTTGAACGACTTCTTGACGATCGGGTACGCACTGCGCAAAAACTAATGATTTAAACAAATTCAAACTTTTAGATGCCCGCTTATCATGCTACTGACCAAAAAGGCAATGACAGATCACGTCGAGAAAATTTTCTCTCGCCAACAAAACGTGGCAGTTTCGACAATCCTGATTTCAACTTAACAAGGTATTTTTATGGCCTGCAAAAGAAAAATTGTATTCTTTCGTACAGCTTCCGCATCATTTCGAAATCACCGCGCAATGTTAATCTCCATTCCTATTTTAGTTTCAGTTAGTTTCTAACAGTGCTTTTTTTGTTTATTTGCAAGAATTTATTTGCCACTAATTATTAAATTGCCTAAACTAACCTATCGTGTCAGCACAATTGTTGAAATACCAGCAATAGCAACCGCAAACATTCCAGTCACATATTGCCAAAGCTCTCGAACTTCTTTTCCTTTTTGTCTCTCATCATCTGCTCAAACGTCGGGGTTATGTATCTTGCCTGTCGCGCGTCATGCTTTCTTTGTACCTGTCTCCGCAAACCTCACATCTCGTGCTGCGACGCTCGACTGTCTCCAAATAATTGTGGCACGCTAGTTATATAGAAGGGACACGTGGCGCAAACTCATCTCCAAATCAGTAAAAAAAACATTCGGAAGCTTATAAAGTATCGTATGTATGAAAAACTCAGAATCAAAAGTCAACGCCAACTGGACCAATTTGGCTCCAAAGATCTGGATGCCAAAAACCAGTCTATAATCCAAATGGTCTTCATAATTGGCGCCTTGCTGTTCACCGCCATCTGCTTCACGATCACCACCTACAAACAATATGTGAGCACGGGCGATCTGACGATTGGCTATGCGGAAAAGACTGTAGATAATTTGATATATTTTTCCTCTCGTAATAAACTGTAACTTTCTCTATTTTGTGTTTGTGTTTTTCTCTTTTGCATCTTTGCTGCTGCTCTTTCCGCGCGTCTCATTTTTCTAGACAGAAGATCCCCGAGTTAGAAAACAGCTCCATCAGTCGGTTAGTGACAAATGATGACTGGTTCACAGTTGTCAGTTGTTTTTTTCAATAAAATAAACATAAACAATTGAAGATAAGGAATCATAAATTTGATTGCAAAAATAGCCAAAAACATTCTAAATATTGAATTTCCCTTTTAGGGTACTCGAAAATAAACAACTAGTAAATACATTTTTTTAATTCAGGTGTTTTCTTTCGTTCCGACTGTTCAGAGCTTTGGTGAATCTGACTAATGTGGTTCTATTTGCCTGTCCAATTGCATCCAAAGACATTTAAGTCCAAGAATACTGTAATAAAAAGAGCAGATGGCGGTTCTTCTACGATGCAGTAGGTTTGGCCATTAAACGTTGTTCAAATTTTACAAAACGTCAGCTCCTTTGCATGGCAACGATATAGGTCTACGTGACTGAAACGCCCCTTTTGAAACGTGAGCTTTTTTTCCTAAACTTGTTCCAAATTTGGACTTAAGCGAACCGAGATTTTTTGCAACTGTGTATCTAGTCTGTTCTCGCAGTCTTGTTCTTGTTTTTACGATTTGAATGTATTTACATAAAATTACTTTTTTTGGATTTATACGAGTCAAGACAATCTGGTATACTGCAAAATGTGCACCTAGTCGTTTCACAATCCTTTCTCTGTTACCGCCATATGGCAGTTGCATCACATTTGATCCTACTAAAGACATCGATTTGCTTGTAAACGGTGGAAGTCACGAGTCTGCGTCTCCTCTGCTGCGCACTCTCTTGATACAGTAATGTAAATAGGCGGAGCGTACCTCTGTGCGCACAAGGTCACCTGTTGCTTGTGTCTCCCCAGACATCTTCTGGTCATTCTTCCCCTTTTCGTCTCGCAGATGCGGTGACTCTCCTAGCCCTCTCTTTCTTGAGGGTTACGGGGTTTTGATTTTTCTGAGGATTATTTAAGATTCTATTTATATTCTTTGTTTTGTGACTACTGATGGATGACAAAGGTAAGAAATATTTGAGATTTAGTTTAAGTTTCTGACGTCAAAATTACAGCAAAAAAGAATTTGCCAACACCGAAACCGGAAAAAAGTTTTTTGTGGATGGGTATGAAGCCGCAACAAAAACAGTCTACGAGGTGTGTGTTTTTTGAGAAATTATTGAAAAAAATTGCAAAAATTTAGGTGAATGGTTGTCTCTGGCATGGTTGTCGAAAGTGCCACACACAGCAGAATATGAATTTGCCGTGCCAGCCGGCAGGTGTTACACCCGATGAAGGAGTTCCTCGAAAAGACGATTGGATGCAATGTGGAAGTTTTCTGGGAGTGTGAGATTAAGGAGATGAAAAATACAAACGCGGCGATAAAGCGTTTCTTCAAAACGGTAACTTTCAAAAAATTGATTTTATATTGGAATAATTTAAGGAATACGTTTTCGAGTATTTTTGGCCATACGTCGCAAAGCTTGTGGAAAAATCACAGTCAAAATGTCACATATTGCATCTTGGTGAGCCGCCGTCACGAAAAAAGCAAGGAAGCATTTTCTCAGAGCATCCTCAGAAACGTCCAGCGAACCGGAAATATCAATGCTAAATTGTCATGATGATAACAAGTGGATTGGAACGAACAACAAAAAAATTCACCTTTATTTTTTGGAAAGACCGAATTGAGTCTTGCTGAAAGCATCTGGGACTTTCCACATGAACTTGAATAAAGAATCTGGAGTCCTGCCAGTTGCCGACAAAGAGAAGAACAAAGAAGCTCACGACCGGATTAGAAGAATCGCCGCCAGGAAAGTTGCATCCGGGATCGTGTCGGATATCGTGACATCGGAACGCGTCCTCCGTCGAATCTTCCTTGGTTTCTTCGTTGCCGCTCTTCACCAAGATGCAATGTGCAAGTCGGTTACGATCATCTTCCCGCGAGCTCTGCAGCGGTGCAGCAAAAAGATTCGTCGTCTCTTTTGCAAAGTCTTGATCCAATCGGCTATTCTCTTCATTGAGAAAAATCCTCTTGTGGTACTGTTCTCTCTATATTTACATTCTCTATTCATATTTTTTCAGGATGACTTCGAGTTCATTTTTGTCAGTAATGACTTAAAAATGACGAAGCTCATTTATAGAATGATTGAGATTGGATTCGGTACTGGACGAAAGAAGCGGGAAGCAAGAGTGGCACGTCGGCGATTGGAACAAAAGTTCGGAAAGGAAATGGTGAAGAACAAAACGGTGGCAGTGGGAAAATCAACGAAACAAGTGATGGATGGATTCAAAACATCACTCGGAAAGGAAATCAAAGAAGTCGTTTGGAACATAACAAAACTGCTGATTACGATACTTGCCCCGATCGCTACGCTCATCATTCTCGGATGCTCAATCTATATTTACATCAAATATAGACAAGAGGGAAGCGAAGAGCTACTGAGATTGGCAACCAGGCAGTTGATTTCGATCAACAACATTCAAGCAGAAGCACCATTGCCGTCAATCAGAAGATCGTATGAAGAAGAATTCGGAATCAATGTCATCGTCACACCAAATTGGAAGGATTTCACGGCATTGATTGCAGCAAGACTTCCACACATCAACATTGAACCCCAAACTCCATCCCAGTCACTGAGCTCGAAGTGATCCGTCGTCTTGGCGGTGGTGCTGTACGTCAGCGTAAATAACTTGTTTATTTGTAAATTTTTATAAATTTTAAATAAATTACACAATTGTATTGAGAATTGGGTTTTGCGCATAATCCAGAGCCAGCAGTTAGTCAAACTCGACGTACACAATGCAGTAAACACTAAATCTGTTATTAACAAAGTCCAAATTTATCGGGCGTTCGTCCTGGTAGTGTTTGACCGCAGTAATCGATATGGATATCAATCAGTCCATATAGACAAAAATCAAAGGGTGAAGTGGTCATGTTGGCATTAAAATTCATTGACAAGTGCATACACATCTGTCACCACAAACTTAAAGCGTTTGTTGTGGACAATTGGCACGCTATGTGCTTCCACGAGAAACTCTGATTTATTAGGGTATGCGGTGAGTTTTACGTTGCAAGAGTTAGGCAGAACGCGTGATTGATTCATCAAATCGATTGAAATGTTGGCGACCACTTGGTTAGGCTTGTTTTCGTAAACCATCTTACAACGTTGCACGAAACCGGGATTCTTGTGGTCATTGATTTTAATATCATGAAAGTATCCGGCTGATGTGAGTGTAGAGCCATACATTAAAATGTTTTCAAAAAAACTCTTGTAAGCATAGTTGGAAGCATTGTGACCAATTGTGAATTGATGTGGAAAGTGAAATTTTTCACAAAATTAGCATTTGCACAGGCAATTCATCAGGGTTTCGAGGCATTGCAATATTATTGCCATTCGCATCGGTAGTTTTGAAAGTGTATACAAGATAGGTTCTTTTGAGGTTAAAATATAATCGAGAATTGTTTGTGGGAACAAACTCCCAAGGACCATCGGGTTGCGAGGTGTTTTTCAGCTTGACCACGGTTAATTGCAAGTTTTTATTACATGCTCGGGTACCGGGCATACAAGTCTAGATCGTCAATAATGGCATCATGTGACTTGTGGTTCACACGACTGATCATTGTAAAAAGCGTTTTTGGATAACGTCCAAATCATGATTTAATAATGTTAATCTGTATAAAAAATGAAAATAATCAAAGAAAAAATAAAGGTGGGCGCATAATTATGTAGAAGAAAAAAAAACCAATATGCTCAAAAACAAATTTCCAGAACAAGAAAACGCAATGTTTTTATTGTTAGACCTAATTTATTTTTCAAAAATACCAAGAACACCAAAAATGATTCAGATGCATCAAAATAAAACAAATGCTGTAACTTTGTTGTGTAAGCGGCTAGGCTTTGATAAGGTACGATATCAAAGAGCTTAATTTTTGTTGTTTTAAAAATGTACTATGGTAATAAACAATTGAAGAACGCAAACTGATTTTTGTGCATATTTTCGAATTATTCTTCACAATTTCGATATATCGAATTCTATTGCAATATATTGTTTTGTTTAATTATTATTATTATTTTTCTGAGTTTTCACTATATTTTGTACCGTACGCTCGTTTTGTCTCTTCGTCTGCGTCTCTTCCGTCTCAATCTGTCCCCCTGCCTGCGTCTCTTATTTGGCACACCCACCACACGACCGCGTCGCGTGCACACGCGTTGCGGTCACCTGTCTTTGTTGAGGGTACCCGCAGTCATTCGACTCCTCCGCATTTTTGATTTGTCTGCACGGACATCGCACTCTTCGCACTGCCCGCATCTTACAATATTTCACTTGCCGAACCTTTGCGCCGTTTTTGTGTTCAAACCTTTATCACTATCACCTTCGTCACTGATGGTTTTTCCGTTCTTCGTCATTTTCGCTTATTTTCATTTTTTTTTCAAACAATTTCTAATTTCAGCGCACCCATGTCCTCATCCAACGGAAACCCGAGCGAAACGCCGAATGGACTCCCGTCACCAAGTCTGCCATTCCCGTGGCAACTTCCGCCATTTGGTCTTCCGCCCGGTTACTTGCTGCACTGCCCGGCTCCGTTCGTTGCTGTACCGGTAGCTCTAACTGTTCAAGAACCGCCAGGACTCGAGAGACATGGACATCCGATGGCTCCACCACCGGGACTTGAAGGAATGGGAATCCCCATTGGACAGTATCAACAAGTAATGATTCCTGCACCCCAGCCAGTACTCCTACCGCCACCCGTTTACTTTGGTCCAACCGGTCGTGTCATGATTGACGGAGAGGTCTTTGACATGTGTGCCACCAACTCGAACTTTTTGCAATCGCAACTCCTTCTAAAACTGAAGAAGTTGGACGAAAAGATTGCGAAAGCTCAGTTTCAACTTGACGTGGCACACCGAAATCGAATTGAGGTCCTTTACTGCCTATCACAGCTAGACCAAAAGACTCTTACGTTTGAGCAAGATTTGCATGGTGCTCAAGATGGTCCACGCCGAGAGGAGGTCCCGCAACAAGTTGAAGAACATGCTCAACCAGCGGAAGAAGTTTTGCAGGATGAGGATGTTCAGCAACAGGCGGAACCTGTAGTTCAATCAATTGAGAGCGTTGCTCTACCAGAACAAGTTGTTGTTCAACAAGCTGAGATCACTCAGAAAATTGTGGATGATACCCATCTGGTTGGAGAGCACATTCCGATTGAGATGGACACTCAAGAAGTCAACGTTGCTCCGATCACCGGACAACGAGCACTTGGAGAAGTCGCCGATGTAGTTGTGGATACTCCGCAGAGGTATGTGAAAACTAAACTGTTAATTCATTTTGTTGATTATTTCAGAGTGAATCTGCCGGAAAGTTTCAGCAGCGTCGTCGGATCTTCTCGACGTGGTACCAACCAACTTGGAGCTTCATCGGTTAGCGAAAGCGGAAAACCAGTTGTTGCTGAGTCAAGGGGACCGTCAACAAGCTATCAAGGTCGTCAGAGGGGTCGAGGCGCGAGTCGTCGTGCTGAGGCTCAGGGACTTTCGCGACAAGGTGCTCGTCAGGCTGTGGTGGATGAAGAGGGATTTACTCTTGTTGGAAAAGCGACTGGACAGCCGATCAGCTCACCGGCTGTCACAAAGGCGTCGATTTCCGAACCGAGTACTTCTGCAGTTGCTTTCAACGCTTTTGAACCAGAGCAAGCGGAATTGACTGCTGAATCTTTCTGGCCACAGCGAGAATCGGTCAAGAGGAAATCGTCTTCGGACGATGAAGATGTGGCCGCTGAAAACCTCGCTACGAGATCCAAGAAGCCGGTTCCGAAGAAAACCAAGAAGTGAGATCATTGAGATTCTTCATTCAGTTTATATTTGTTTTTCAGGTCGAAGAAAACCGCGAAGCCGCAATCTGCGACGCAAGTCAAAGACGACGATGATTTCTTGGACGAGTGTTTTCTAAGGAATTCGGCGGAGAATCAGAAGCGAGCCGACTTGTTGAAGAAACTCAACAAGTACTGTGACGACGAGGCCAAGTTGAGAAAGGCCTTCACGGGTGCTCCGACACATCGTTTGAGTAAGTCCATATCCTATCCATTCAAGCAATATCTTCTTTTTCTTTCAGCGGACACAGTGGAGAAAGAATCTCACAAACTGCTCGAACAGTTCCTCTATGAAAATAGAAAAACTAATTGGGAGTCGAAGAGATCTCTCGTCGAACAAGTGCTTCGCAACCGTCTCAACGCTGCCGAAAAGGCTCAACAACAAGCCGAGACGGCTGCTTCGAAAGCTTCCAAGTCTGGTACCAAAGCTGCCGAGACTGCTCAAGCCGAGGCTAGCAAGGCTAAGGAGTTTGAAGAGTTGGCACTGAAACTCTCTGTGCTCCTCACAAACATCAACACCGTTGTAGTGCAGGATGTTGTCTTTTTCCAAAATGTCTTTGAGAAGAAGGGAGGATTCGGCGAAGGCCAGGAGATTTACCTCGGAATTGTGTTTGGCGACCAAGTTGCTGAAGCTGAACAAACGGATTCTCAGGAAACCACACAAACAGCTGTAGCGATGGCCCCGCAAAACTTGCCAGAGTTCTCCGTGGAGGCGCTGACGGAAAGACTCGAGAGGTTCGGAACTGACGTTCTCGAAAACGCGATGCGCTTCGATGAAGGACGCAAGCAGGTTGAATTCCTGCGGGAATCTTCAGAAAACGTTTCAATGTTCTGGTACATCCAACTCGCAATCTTCAATCGCCCGGATGGAATTTTCAATGAGAATCAGCTTACTCTAATCGGACGCTTTTCTCATATTCTTGCGAAGTCGAAAAACGAAGGAATCCGCTACTTGGCCTACAACATGAAACGATCTTCCGAAGTAGTCCCGACACCGGTCTCGGACGTCATTGACCTGCTGTACAATGCCTTCGGATTCAATCCACATCAGCACAAATGAGCTGTGTCTTCCCTCATCCTGTTTTTCATTGTCTTCTTGTTCCCTTTTTTGTTTAGGCCAAGCCTCAATTTCCATTACATCATACTCAAATTCTATCTGACTCCGATGTTTTTATCAAATGTTCCCAGTTCAAATTTCTCTGTGCTTCCCTTTCTAACCGCTGGTTTAGTCATGTACCCGATGTTTTTTTTTCTTATTAACCCATTTTCAAATTTTAATAAATACCATGCCGGGAACCTTTGTTGTTTTGTATCAACTGATTCGTCAATGCCGCCATGAACATGCACACTGAATTAAATAACAGATATTCCCTAATTAACGACAGACAGGTTCCTATTGTTCACTTGGCATTCGCAAAACCTCATTTCTGAAAGCCCCGATTTTACATTCCACTGTGATTAGCGTAAATTCAGTGAGAATGAGTATTGAACAAGCGTACCTAGGAAATCCATGGAAATTTGTTGCAGAAACGTAAAAACTTCTTGAGTTGCAGAGAAAACGGCGAAATCAGAACCTTTTTTAGTCTGTTACTCTCTGTAGGTTACGTTTAAAATAGATTCAATAATTTAAGTATCATTTTTTTCAGGGGCGGAGGATTCCTGCTTTGTTGTTGCGGGTTGAATGTGGAACAAGATTTGAGCCAAACTAATATTTATCCATTTCAAGTGCCAAGTGGTTATCAAAAATAAAATGAAACAAAAGGTTAATATACAAAACAGTGAATATGTGAATGACTTGAAAAAACATCTTAGACACTGGAAAAAATGCGGGTGAAACGTTTTTGCTTATCGATAGGTAACATGAGAGCTGTAAAAACTCCAGCAAAGCCAAATGGATTGTTCAAGTAATCCCGTGAAATGATTTCCACGTGGTGGATCTTTTCGTAGTTTTGTGACAAGACTGGCATTGTAATAGAAATTGAAGTAGAACTTTCTGAGAGTTTGACTGAAAATTATTAAATATGCATATGCCTATAAACGGAAAACACAGTATTACCCCATTCAGGAGGAGCGACAATAAAATCAAAGTCATTATTTTTTATTTCTTTTCGGTCACTATCCGAAAAAGGTTTGGTGGCTTCACTGCGTCTGTAACATATTGGATTTACAATTAAGTACTTGTACTCAGTGTATTGGATTTTCCAATGTTCAATTTTGGCTCGCTTACATTTCCTCGTTGGGATCGGCCCCATATAAATTTCCATATCTTACAGTATAAATTTGGCAGTTCCAATTACTCTTTTCTTTTAAAAATGTGAGGGATGATTTAAGCATTTTGTCCAATCTGAAAATTAAAAAAGTTTGGAATGAAGAAAGAAACCAAACAATTATCAGTTGATTTTTTCATAACAATAATTTCAAAGCAACATGAACAATATAAAAAATAAATAGGAAATTAAAACAAAACACTTACTCATCCACTTCTCTTACAAAGCAATAAAGTATTTTCAGTTCACTTTTCTGTTTAGGCTGATAAGATTCGTCAGGTTGCGGAAGGAAGCAATTGGTGACTAGTCTTAGATCCTTCAAATTCGATGCGGTAACGGTGACAGAAAACTTTTCGCCAGCTGCAAAGAAGGTTATAAATAAAGATAAACTATCAAAAAACATACAAATAATGATATTCACTGTGCTTGTGCAGATATCAAGTTTTGTGCCGATGAACTGTTCAGTGTGGCATCCGTGGTTGATATTCAATGCAAAATGAACACTTCTGCGGGCAACAAAGAATGCGGCGCCCGATGTTCTCCGTTTTTCCAGAAATTTTTTGTATTGAAATTTGCGCTGGAATTTTAGAGAATCCTCCGTAGCCAATTGAGTAGCACCATTCCAAAGAACGTATTCTGTTATTTTTTCCAAAAGACCTTCCTCGGCAATAAAAATCATTCCGCTCAGTGGTGTTTGCATTTGCCAATCTCCATTCAATTTTTCATCAATAGTGACAATCTGTTAAAACGTTTTGCTCCAGCCTTTCTGCATTGTTTCTACTTACACTCTGATCAAAAATCACTGTTCCAACTTGGCCAGTCTTTTCTCTTCCGTTTTCAAGTTCTGCTGTTGTCAGTTCAAATTTATACAGGCAGACCATTGAAATTAAATGAGGTTCCAAAAGCAATGGGTAGATTGAGCCATCGTCGCAAAGAAGTTTTTTGATGGAATCTAGAACATAAGATACGTATTATTTTTAAGAATCCTTGTGAAGTTGACCTCTAGACGTAACATATGCATTACTAGAAACATGATCAACAACTTGTAGAAACCAGTTTTTGCATTTTATTTTATCCACCAGCCTGGCTCCGGCGGCTATCGCCGCCGGTTCCAGCTGGATTACGCTTATTTTAAACTACTCCTAATAACCGTTTCTTATCATACGTGGACATAGAAAAACAACGAATTCCAATCGAGAGATGTGTCTCTTAAGACACCTACTCGGGATTCCGATTGAGGAGATCCTATGTTTTTCAACGTAACGTTACGTAAGTGTAACTAAACGTAAT
>LR566422.1:0-27066 GCA_900536345.3 Caenorhabditis sp. 39 LS-2015 | reverse complement strand
AAAAACTCAATTCCCCTCAATTTTCCCCATATTCTCGAGATCTTTCCCTCAATAAAATTGCGGTAGATTTGCATATTCGCAGAAAAAAACTGGAAAAACGAAAAAAACTAGAAAAATCGAGGGAAAATAGGGAAATTGGAATGATTGTGTTTATCATTGTCAGAATCTAGTCAGGCAATCATTTCTCGCTGTTCGCACAGGGGGAAATTGGAAGGAAATGAGCGGGGAACACAATAAAACGTGTAGGAATTGCGAGAACTGACATACAAAAGAAGAAAAAAAAGTTTGACCCCAGTGGGGATCGAACCCGGGTCCCAAAAACTAAAGCGCGGCTGCGCTACCACCTGCGCTACACCTGCACGCTGGTCGGCAGCGCGCAACGCTGTGATAAACGCGCGCTTCTCGGCGGTTTCGCGGGATTTTTAGGTTTTGAAATTTTTCGAATCCACCCAATTTCCCGAAACCAATTGAACTAATCGAAAGAATACCCCGTAATCCGATAAATTGAACCCATTTTGTCGCTCTTTTGTCAATGAAATTGTAAAAATAGGCAAGAAGCGTCGGGATTAGATGGCGGCAGCACTTTGGAGTGAATTGAAGTTGAGGGGGGGGGAGGCGTGGGTTAATTCGATCTGATGACATGTTAATCCCTCTAGGAAGGGCATAGGGCAGAAAAAAACAAAGAAACCAAATTTTGAGAAAAAAATTATTTTCACTTTTTGAAATTTTCAAAATCTATTTCCATTTTCAGATTCCCCATCATTTTCTAATCATTTTGATCTAAAAATTAACTAAATTGCATCAAGACTGAGCAATTTGGTGCTTGCGTACTTTCCAAGCTACAGTAACCCGCCATACACCATACCTCACGACAATTTGCGTACCACTGCGAAATCGATCGATATTAGTTTCAATCGATTCAGAATCCGATGGGAAACTCGAAAATCACATTCAAATTCGATATTTCAGTCCCTAGCGGCCCATAGAATAGGAAAAAACAGAGGGGTGAAAAAACAACATTGATTATGCAAAATTGTGCATTTTCTGCAAATTTTATGAATGGAACGTGCGAATTGAACGATTCAGAGTCTAGAGGAAGTGGATTTCTCCATTGGAAAAACGAAAAAAGAAGAAATCGTAAAGTCTGTTCTCTATTTGTCCATCAAACGAACCATTCGGCGACAAGAACTGTCAAATACACGTGGGAAAGTCGATGGAGTCGATGAAAAAAGACGGGGGAGTGTGAAAAACAAACTTTAAACTAGAGAAAATAGAGTTCAAAGTGAGGAAAAAAATTCTTGCCCCAGTGGGGTTCGAACCCTTGACTGGAAAATGATAGATGGCGGCGTTACCGACTGGGCCACCTCGACACGTCTGCTAGTGGCGCGCAGGCCGGTGATGAAGGCGCCGCTTTCCGCGACTTGCAGGCCGGCGGCGCATTCGAAATCCCATGAATTGAAACCAAAATTTTCCAAATTTCTTCATTTTCCTCTCAAAATCCACGACTACTTGGCCCATCGAACTCGGATCTTTAAGGCAATCATTCCAATGAATCGATAAATAAAAAACGAGACGAAAAGTATCAAAACGTTGACGAACAGCGGCGTTTCAATGCCACGTTTCTCTAAGATTCCATGACCATCAAACGCTGGACAGTAGCCTTCAGAAGACGTTACGGAGGCGTTGAGGGGATTGAAAGAGCATCCGGGAATTGAGGAAATCTGAAAAAATGAAAAAAATTGAGAATTTTGGTAGAAAATCGGGGGAATATTATGATTTTGTCCTTAGAATTTTACATTTTGCTGCGTATCTCTATAACCGTAAAAGATATTAAAAAACTGTCAACTAACAAATTGTAGCCCTAAACATTTTGCACATTTTTGCAATTGACAACTTTTTGATATCTCTTACTGTTCCAGAGTTAAATGTGAAAATATACCAACCTGCTCCCATTGGTTTGCTTCGAGCGCTTCGAAGCCGTGTTTGAACCACGAAAGGTACGAAATGTAGCGGAAGTACGACGGAATATTGTTGGCGTTGATGTAGAAACCTAAAACGGACAAAATTTTCAATTTTTAAATTTTCGAAAAAAAATGTTTATTTTCCATTTTTTTTTCAAAAAAAATCAAATTACCTCCAAAAACTAGCATTGGGAGTACAAACATTGGCATAAAAGTCACAACGAGTCCTTCGTCTCCAAAAATACAAGCACCCACGTAAGCTGAAAGAAAATTATCATTGGGGCGCGTTTGCAAGTGCAAATTCTTCAATCGCCAGGTGAAAGACACTTTTGAGTGGAAATTCCGTTTCACTACTATCAAATTCAGATTCCCTACAAAATTCTGAATCGATTGATACCAATATCGACTGAATTCGGCACGGTACGCAAGTTGTCGTAAGATCAGGTGTATTGCGCGGGTTACTGTAGCTTGGAAAGTACGCAAACACCAAATTGCTCAATTTTGATGGAATCTAGTCGATTTTTAGGTCAGAATAATCAGAAAAACACGGAGAATCAGAAAATTTGATCAGTTTCTGGATTTTTTTTTGAAAATTCGTTTTTCTCTGTGTGCAAGCCCGCTTTAATGTCAATTTTTGCCAAATTTAGCATTTTAAACACCACGTACCTAATGAAACAGCAACCCATGTCAAATTGATGCAGACAATGATGAAGATCAGAAACGCCGTCAGCGAAGCCACCAATCCCGCCATCCAATAGACAATAGTCGCGTAAATCAACGGCAGAATGGTGTATTGCGGCAATTCTGCCAAACTTTTGGCGAGAAAATACGCTTCGACAGAGTAGATGTTCGATTTGTGTTCGCGGAGAAAAACTGGCAGTTCCGAGGTGATGACCTGGAAAATTTTACAGGTTCAAGCAATGAGAATATCAAATGCAAATTTCCCATTAAATTCTGCATCGATTGATACCGGTATCGATCGATTTTGGTGCGGTTCGCAAATTGTCGTAAGGTCTGGTGCATTGCACGGGTTACTGTAGCTTGGAAAGTACGCAAGCACCAAGTTACTCAATTTTGATGGAATCGACTCGATCTTTATGTAAAAATGGTCAGAAAAGCGTGGGGAATTCGAATATTTAAATGAATTTTAAAGAAAAAAAAAAATTTTTCAAAACTCAAAACTCTGAAAAAAAATATTCTCACTCACGTTAACCGATGGAAAATAGAACAGGAAGGTCATATCTCTGGCACAATTATACATGACACCTTCCAAATTCTGTATCGTCGGACCCGAAACTTCGGTTCGCCAATTGACGATTCCGACGAGAATGGCGGTGGCCTAGAAATTTGGGAATTTGGAAAACTAGGCCACGGGCGATTTCTAGGCCACGTACTACGATTTGAGCGAATCGAACGCGGAGAAGAAGTGGGTCTCGAAGCGTCGTTTTCAGCGAACGTTTTAGGAGAACTTGGAATTGGGTGGTGAAGGAGGAGTTGTAGCGGTGGCTGGAAATTTCGAAAAAAAATTGTGATATATATTTTTTTTTTCTAAAAAAATGTTACAACTCACCCAGAACCATCATCCGCATCATCCCCATACCCTGCAAAATCGTCAATCGTCGTCCGCGTATTTCGCAACATCTCGGTGCCAATATCGCTCTTTTCGTACTCGGCAATCAGGTACTGAATGAGAATTGAAATCGGAGAATACGATATTCAGATTCCCCATCGAATTCTGAGTCGATTGATACTAATATCGATTGATTTTAGAGCGGTACGCAATTTGTCGTAAGGTATGGTGTTTGGCGGGTTACTGTAGCTGGGAAAGTACGCAAACACCAAATTGCTCAATTTTGATGGAATTTGGGCAATTTTTAGGTCAAAATGATCAGAAAAACATGGCGAATCAGAATATGCAAAACATTTTGGAAACTTCGGAATTGTTTTTTTGGAAATGAAAATTTCTCGTCGAGAGCGTCAAATTCAAATTTCTCATCAAATTCTGCATCAATTTTTACCAATATTGATTGATTTTAGCGCGGTACGCAAATTGTCGTAAGATATTGTGCATCCCGGGTTACTGTAGTTTGGAAAGTACGCAAACACCAACTCGCTCAATTTTTACGGAATCTAGTCCATTTTTAGGTCAAAATGATCAGGAAAACATGGGGAATCCGAAAATTCAAACGGATTTTGAAAATTAAAAAAAAAACCTCAATCCTCTTGGCATCCTCCTCCTCGCTCACGGGACTAATCGATATTTCCGACATGACAAAATCCGCGGGATTATAGCTCTCCGGAACCCGAAATTGGTCCCCGAGACTATCGAAAAACGGGCACAACTTGTCAACGGCACCATGATAGACTGTTTTTCCGGTGGCCATGAAGCACACTTTGTTGAACATTCGGAATACGGTAGTCGATGGCTGATGCAGGACCACAATGATGGTTTTTCCCTTTTTCGCAAGATCTTGAAGCGCCCTGACCACTTCTGAAGCCATGAAGGCGTCCAGACCGGAAGTCGGTTCGTCGCAAAACAAAATCTCGGGATCGGTGAGGATTTCGCATGCAAACGCAAGACGTTTCTTCTCTCCAATTGATATTCCTTTCATTCGGTTTGGAATTCCTGGAAAAAAAAACAAAAAAAAATTGAAAATATTTTTTTTTCAAAAATTTCAAAATATTTTTCAATTTTCTGATTCCCCATCTTTTTCTGATCAATTTGATCTAAAAATTGACTAGATTTCATCAAAATTGAGCAATTTGGTGTTTGCATACTTTCCAAACTACAGTAACCCGCAATACAAAATATCTTACGACAACTTGCGTACTTCACCAAAATCGATCGATATTAGTATCAATCAATTCAGAATTTGATGGGGAATTTGAATATGACAATTTCGAACTGAAAAACTAGACCCACCAATCAGTGTATTCTGACAATCCACCAAGTTCATGTCCTTCAACACACTCTCCACTCTCTCCATCTTCTCCTCATCACTACAGTCCTTCATCCGCATAAAAGCCTTCAATTGGGGATTACTGTAGCTACCGTAACCTACAGTAACCTACCGTATACGTCAACTGCTCCCTTACAGTAAGTGTTCCACAAAAGAGGTCGACCTGTTGGACGTAGGCACACATTTGACGCATTTGCTGTTTCGTGATCTTCTTTCCGTTCACTGTCACGTCTCCGCGGTACTAAAAATTGGAGAATGGATTCAGAAGACGTGAATACCGTACCTCTACTCCGTTAGTGTCCAAATGAGCCAGAATGTTCATCAACGTCGTTTTCCCCGCACCACTTCCGCCCATCAGCGCCAATACTTCTCCTGGTTCGGCGACTCCGGACACTGGAAAATTGGAAATTATCAAATTCGAATTCCCCATAAAATTCTGAATCGATTGATACTAATATCGATCTATTTCTGTGTGGTACGCAATATGTCGTAAAGTCTGGTGTATTGCGCGGGTTACTGTAGTTTGGAAAATACGCATACACCAAATCGCTCAATTTTCACGGAATCTTGTCGATTTTTAGATCAAAATTATCAGAAAAACATGGAAAATCAGAAACTTAGGAAAAATTTCGAAAATTCGAAAAACTATTTTTTTTTTCAAAATTTTCAAAATTTTTTCAAGTCGGAAATTTTCATTGAAATTATCAAATTCAGATCCCCCATAAAATTCTGAATCGATTGATACTAATATCGATCGATTTCGGAGCGGTACGCAATTTGTCGTAAGGTCTGGTGCATCGCAGGTTACTGTAGGTTGGAAAGTACGCAAGCACCAAATTGCTCAATTTTGATGGAATCTGGTCGATGTTTTGGGCGAAATTATCAGAAAAACATGGGAAATCAGAAAATTAGGAAAATTTTCGAAAATTTGAAAATGTTTTTTTTTCGGAATTTTCAAAATTTTTTCAAGTTGGAATTTTGTTTTAAAATTAACAAATTCAAATTCCTCATAAAATTCTGAATCGATTGATACTGATATCGATCGATTTCGGCGCGGTTCGAAAATTGTCGTAAGGTATGGTGTATTTCGTGGGTTACTGTAGTTTGAAAAGTACGCAAACACTAAATCGCCTAATTTTGATGGAATCTAGTCGATTTCTAGGTCCAAATGATCAGAAAAACATGGGGAATCAGAAAATTAGGAACAATTTTGAAACTTTAAAAAAAAAATTTATTTCAGAGTTTTCAAAATTTTTTCAAGTTGAAATTTTGTTCTAAAATTAACAAATTCAAATTTCTCATCAAATTCTGAATCGATTGATACTAATATCGATTGATCTTAGCGCGGTACGCAATTTGTCGTAAGATATGGTGTATCGCGGGTTACTGTAGGTTGGAAAGTACGCAAACATCAATTTGCTCAATTTTGATGGAATCTGGGTGTTCTTTAGGTCAAAATGATCAGAAAACGGTAGGGAATCAGAAAATTGAGGAAGATTTCGGGAAAATTACCATTTCGAATCACCTCCTTCCTTCCGCCACCAGCCTGGGGTACGGTAGCCACAATATTATTCCAAGCTATCTTTTTTCTTCTTGTTGGCTCATCGATCGACGTGTTTTTCAAACTTTTTTCCTGAAAAAATCGATTTGGAAAATTTCAAAAATTTCGAAAAAAAAGTTGAAAAAAAGTTGATTTTTTTTCAAATTTTTTTTTGTTTTTATCAGTTAGTTTTGAGTCTTTCCAACTATTTCACCACAAAAACTCCAAAAAATTATCGATTTTCCATCCAAACCTTATCATCGGCCTCCTTCTCGGAACCGGCCGTTTTCGAGTATGTCGCATTTGAAAAATCCATTTATTGTCTTCAAAATTACACGAAAAACCGGGAAATAAGCGGAAGGAATTGTTAATTTTTTGAAAATGATAAATCAAAATTCAAAAAATTTAAGGAATAAAAAAAATATTTTTTCGAAAAAAAAATACACGCAAAAAATGAAATTTTTTGTGTTTTTCCTTTATTTTAATTCAAAATTTGATTTTCTTGAAGTTTTTCCACGCGAAAATCGCTTTCACCCTTTGATTTTCCCAGTTTTCCGTTTAAAAATTCCAATTCAAACTGCCTCGCTTTCGCGCTAAACACAGCGCAAAGCGTCTGCACCGGCGGAATATCGGAGTGTCGTTATTTTTATTTTTTCGCTATTTCTGCCGATTTTTCTCAATTTTCTCTTGTTTTTTGCAGTTTTTGATGGGTTTTTTTGATTGTTTTGTGTGGAATCGATAGAAAAATCGATTATTCAGTGATTTCCAGGAGCAAATCCAGTTTTTCCCGTAAATTTCCGATTTTTCAGTGGTTTTTCAGAAAACTGGGTTTTTTCTCAATTTTCGCTTGTTTTTTGCTGTTTTTAATGGATTTTATTTATAATTTTGTCAGAAAACAAAAGAAATATCAATATTTCATTGATTTGCACAGGAAAATCCAAGTTTCACAAGTAAATTTCCGATGATTTTCAGTAGTTTTTCAGAAAAATGAATTTTTTTCTCAATTTTCGCTGGTTTTTTCTAGTTTTTGCTGTTTTTTTGTGTAAAAACTAGAGGAAAGCCGATATTTCACTGCATACCGTGAGAAATTTCTAACTTTCCCTGTAAATTTTCAATTTTTCGGTGGTTTCCTAAAAAATAATGATTTTCATCAATTTTCACCAATTTTCCTCGAATTTTATTCAATAGTTGTCACATTTACTTGATTTCCTGTCATTTTTCAATATAAATTGTGGGAAATCGCTTAAAAGTTTCACAATTTTCAGAGAAATCCAAGTTTTTTGGAAAATTCTGATTTTCCTCAATTTTCACCCATTTTCTTTAGTTTTTGCCGCGTTTTCTCAATTTTTATATGTTCAATTAATCGTAAATCACTATTTCTTTGATTTCCGTGGCGTTTCCCTGCTTTTTCTCAGTTTTCACTAAATTTTCTTGCAGATGGGCACGTTCACCGCCACGTACTTCCTCAAAACCGCCTTTTGGGACAAGAAGGGACTCTGGGTGGCGACGATTGGAGTCGCCTACTTCGCCCGTTGCTGGGAAGCCGCCGGATATCATAAGGCAGAGATGATGAAGGTGATTGTTGATTTTAAACAAAAAATTTTGAGAAAACAAAGAAGTTTTCGCGATTTTTCGATGAATATTCACGGAAAACGCGCATTTGTTATCGATTTTAGTTTCGGAATTTTTTTTTTAAATTTAACAATTTGTAAGAATTGATTCATAACCAACCAGGGAATTCGTTTTTAGAAGGATTTTCATACTGGAAACCCCGATTTTTCTAATTTTTGAAGAAAATTCCTAAAAATTGAAAAATCCGAATTTTGGCGATTTTTCGATGAAGTTTCGTTGAAAATGCTCATTTCTTATTGATTTTTGCTGTGGAAATTTTTTCAAAAATTTGAAAATTACTCCACAAATCATGAACTTTGTCCAGAAACCCCAAATTTTTCTCATTTTCAAAAAATTGAAAAATTCGAATTTTTGCGATTTTTCGATGAAATTTCCTTAAAAATGCTCAGGTTTGTTCGATTTTTTTTTTGAAATTTTTTTTTATTTGAAAATTAATTCTGAACCGGGGAATTCGTTTTTTGTAAGGATTTTCATCCAAAAAATACCGATTTTTCTCATTTTTTGAAAAAAAATCTCAAAAAATTTGAGTTTTTTCGAAGATTTTTCAATGAAACTTCTCATTTTTTATTGATTTTTGTTCCAGAAACTCCAAAAAATTAGAATTAATCTAGAAATCATTTGATGTGTTTTGTTTTTTAAATTTTCATCCAGACAACCCCGATTTTTGTAATTTTTGAAAAAAAAAGTTAAAAATTTTAAAAATCCGAATTTTGGCAATTTTTCGATGAATTTTCATTGGAAATGCACATTTTTTGTTGATTTTTCTTCCGGAAATTAAAAAAAAATTTAAAACTACTCCACAAATTATGAATTTTGTCCAGAAACCCCAGATCCTTTTAATTAAAAAAAATATCGATTTTTTCAAAAATTTCAAATTTTTAATTCCAGGGCCACTCGCGCATGTTCGCCGACCGTGTCAAGCAGCTGCCGGAGCACACCGACGTCTGGAAATACTGAAACCACATTTTCCTCAAATTTCTGCTCATTTAGAATGTTAAAATAGCCCCGAAGTCGAATTTTTGATAAATAAAATCGAAGAATTAAAAAAAATTGATTTTCGATTTTTTTTTTGAAAAATCCCTTCCCAGAAGCCAAAGATATTGATTTTCCGAATAAAAAAATCCAGAAATTTTTCAAAAAATTCATTCTAACACGGGACACGAACAAACGTTCTCCTCATCGCAAATCGACTTGTTTTCCGGACAAAACTGAACATTTTCTCAATTTTCTTTGTTAAATAGTCAATTACCGTGTGATAAAACAAATTGCACAGAAAATCCGAGCAGAAGCCGAACGAATCGACAGATTTCCAGAGGAAAAATAGGAAAATCCAGAAAATTGACATTTTTCACGGAGAATGCCGGGATTTTTGCGCGTTTTTGTGGCGGAATGGGATATATTGCCACGTGGCACGTGGCTAAACGTGAAAAATCCAGAAAATTGGCGAATTTCAGCCGGAAATTGCCTTTTTTCAGTGAAAATGTTCAAAATTGAATAAAAATAATTTTTACGACGCTCCGATATTCCGCCTCTGCGCTCAGTTTATCGTAAATCTACACCAGTTGCCCAGCTTTTTTTACATTAATTTTCGCACGTTTCTCACTGATTTTCCCCGTTTTTCTTCTATTTTTCTCGGTTTTTCGTGCTAAATTAACTTAAAATCGGTTTTTCAGACACGTCGACTCGCCAAAATGCTCAGCAGGCAGCTGGTAATGTGTCAGAGGCTCGGTTTTTTGCCGTCAACAAGCCAAGCGGTTTTTCACACGTCTACCGGGAATTCGGTGCTGCCTAGGGTGAGATTTTGGTTTTAAAACGTTGAAAATCGATGAAAATGCGGAAAAAATGGGAAGGTTCCAGGCAAAACCGCTCGACGAGGAAATGCCGGCCCAGACGGCTCCGGAAGGCAAAAAATCACGTCCGAGTGCGCAGATTTTGGATTTGACGGGAGGAAAACGAGTCAAGAACAAGGATATCGATATTATTGGTGAGAGTTTATAAAAATAAATTGAAGAAAAAATTTGAAATTTTTTTTTTTTAAATTTTTTTTTAAATTTTGAAAAAATTCCGATTTTCCATGTTTTTCGGTATCGTTTAATTCAGAATTTTATGGGAAATCTGAATTTGACGGTCTTTGGAGCGAATATTAGATTTGGGAATTTTTTAAATAAAAATTCAAAAATTTCCGAATTTTTAGATTTCTGTTTTGCAAATTTTCCAATTCCCCTTGTTTTTCTGATCATTTTGACCTAAAAATCGACCAAATTCCATCAAAATTGAGCTATTCGGTGTTTGCGGACTTTCCAAGCTACAGTAACCCACGAAATACACCAGACCTTACGACAATTTGCGTACCGCGTCGAAATCGATCGATATTAGTGTCAATCGATCCAGAATTTGTTGGGGAATTTGAATTTCACCATGGAAAATGAATAAAAAAAAAGAAATTTTGTAGAAAAAACGAAAAAAATGTGAAAACTTTAAAAATTTTCGAAAAATTCTCAGTCGCCGACCAATACCTGCAACAATGGTACAAAATGGAGACGAAGAGCCTGGCGGCGGACTATTTGGCACTCAGCAAGTCCAAATTGAGCTTATTTGTGGCGTCTACAGGTGGGAATTTCGAAATTTTGGGCAAAATCGGAAAAAATCGATAATTCCAGCGGCTTGCGGCTTTCTGATGGCTCCAGTATCAGTGTCAGCCGGTCCATTAGTGGCGTGTACTGTAGGTATGTCGGAAATTTGAAAAAATTCGGAAAATTTTTAATTTTGAATTTCCAGGCACATTTCTGCTCTCCTCGGCCGCCAATTCCTGCAATCAACTCCTCGAAGCACCATATGACGCCCAAATGCTCAGAACACGAAGCCGTGTCCTTGTCGTTCATCGGTTTGCCCTTTTTCCCGCCAAAAATCAATAATCCCCCTCAGATTCTCCCCCCTCCACGCCTTCACATTCGCCGGAGTCGCCGGTCTCACGGGTATCGGACTACTCGGCTACTTTGCCAACCCGTTGGCCGCCACCTTGGGAGCCATCAATTGGTTTTTGTATGCTGGTGAGTGGTTTTTTGGATTCGCCGGTTTTTTCTGATCATTTTGACCTAAAAATCGACCGGATTCCATTGAAATTGAGCAATTTGGTGTTTGCGTACTTTTCAAGCTACAGTAACCCGCGCAACGCACCAGACCTTACGACAAACTGCGTATCGCGCCGAAATCGATCGATATTAGTATCGATCGATTCAGAATTCGATGGGGAACTTGAATTTGACACTTGTAACCCAAAATTTTCAGTTAGCAAAAATTTTTGAAATTCAAAAAAATTTTATTCTCAAATTTTTGTCATTTTTTCAAATTTCATGATTCTCTATCTTTTCCTGATCACTCTGACCTAAAAATGGACTAGATTCCGTCAATATGGAGCAGTTTGGCGTTTGCGTACTTTCCAACCTACAGTAACGCAATGCACTAGACCTTACGACAAATTGCGTACTAATTCAATTGATATTGGTATCAATCGATTGGAAATTTAACGGAGAATTTGAATTTTGCAATTTTGAGTGGAAATTTACACTAACAAACGCACTAGAAGTTGAAAAAAAAAATTAATTTTTGAATTTTGGAAATATTTTTCAATTTTCGGATTCGCCGTGTTTTTCTGATCATTTTGACCTAAAAATCGACCAGATTCCATCGAAATTGAGCGATTTGGTGTTTGCGTACTTTTCAAGCTACAGTAACCAACGGAATACACCATATCTTACGAAAATTTGCGTATCGCGCCGGAATCGATCGATATTGGTATCGATCGATTCGGAATTCAATCCTGAGCCCAAATTCCACCATTTCCAGGCGTCTACACCCCAATGAAACGCTCGCACATCGGATGCACATGGGCTGGCGCCGTCGTCGGCGCAATCCCGCCGCTCATGGGATACTCGGCGGCCACCGGATACCTGGATCCGGCAGCATGGTGTCTCGCCACGATTCTCTTCTCCTGGCAATTCCCGCATTTCAATGGGTTGAGCTGGAATTTGAGAGGCGATTATAGCAAGGTGAGGCGGTTTTTTTTCGAAATTTTTTTTTTGGATTTTTTTCCATTTTTTCAGATGTTTCGTGCTGTTTTTAATTGAAAATTTGAAATTTCTATCCGAAAAACCCGAAATTTGAATTTTCAGGCCGGATACCGTGTAATGTGCGTGACAAACGAGCGACTCTGCCGGGTAACTTCCATCCGCCACAGTATCGCTCTTTTGGGACTTTGTTCAGTTGTCGCACCGCTCACGGACCTCACCACGATCACTTTTGCTATTGGTGAGCGTTTTTTTTTTTCAAAGTTTTTGAGAAAAAAAAATGAATTTTCAAAAAAATGATTTTTTTTTTTTGGAATTTAAAATTATTATTTTTTATTTTTTCGTTTTAAATAAATTTGAAAATGGTGAATTTTGAAATTTTGCTATGTTTACTGTTAGTTTTAATTTTACAAAATTGGAAAAAAAACGAATTTAAAAATTTGATTTTTTTTTGAATTTTCAAAAAAAAATTCTGGATTTTTTTTTCAATTTTTTATTTTTAAAAATTTGAAATTATTAAAAATTAAATTTTTGATTAATAAAAAAAAAAACTGCGTAAAAAATTTTAATTTAAAAAACTAGATTTTGAAGATTTTTTAAATACAATTTTTATTTTTTATATTCAATTTTAAATTTTCAAGAAAATTTGAATTTTTTTAATTAAGAAAAATTAATTTGAACATCAGATTTTTGAAAATCTCGAAATTTTTTTTTTAAAAATTGATTTTAATTTTTTGCTGAATTTTCCAAATTTTTAGTAAAAATAATTTGAAAATTGTTTTGTGAGAAATGTGGAAAAAAGTATTTTTAATTTTTATTTTATTTTAATAGTTTTGAAATATCACGAAAGATGAAATTCATGTTCAAAAAAATTTTAAAAATTTTTTTAATTCAAAATCGATTTTTTTTTTGAAAAAAAGAATTCGAAAAAATCGAAAAACCATTTTTTTCAATTTTTAATAAAATCTCTTATTTTTCTAGCAACCATTTTCCAAAAAATCTATTTCTCCCTTTTCCAGACTCCCTGCCCGTCAACGCGTACCTCGTCTACCTTTCCTACAAATTCTACAAGGCTCCCGACGCGAAAAACAGCCGGAAACTGTTCTTCTACTCACTTTTGCACCTTCCGCTGGTCATGTTGCTCATGGGAATCAGTAATTATGGACGAAATGAGCAGCAGAAGGAGCCGGTGATGGACAGGATTACGGTAGGTTGATTTTTGAATGAAATAGGAATTTTTATTTAAAAAAAAACAATAAAATAGATTTTTCAAAAATTATGATGAAAAATTGGAAAAAAAAATTGGAAAAAATGATTAAAAACGGAATTTTCACCTAGAAAATCGGGTTGAAAAATGAGGTTTCAATTTGGAAAAAAAAATCGAAAATTTGGAATTTTCAAATTTTTTTATCGGAAAAATGCAGTTTTTCTTGGATTTTTTCTTAAAATTTTTGAAATTTTTTTTAATAATAAAAAAATTATTTCAAGGCAAAATTTTTCATTTAGAAATTTTTTGGTTTATTTTTTTTATATAAAAGTTCAACTTTTATTTTTCAATTTTTCAAAAATTGGGAATTTCCATATTTCTCACTGTTCTTGCCTTCTCTGTTGATTATTTTAAAAATTAAAATATTTATTACAAATTAAAAAAAAATTCAATTTTGAAAAAAAAGAAAATCGGGGAAATGTTGAATTTTAAAAATGGGGAAATTTTTGGAAAAATTTAGAAAAAAAATTAATTTAATCATTTTTATTTGGGAAAAAATGAGGGGGAAACAATATTAAAAAAAAAAAAAAATTAAAAAAAAAATTAAAAAATGGCAAGGTGAAGCGGAGGTAAAATGGGCGGGCTTTGGTTGGAATTTTTTTTTGAAAATTTCCAATTTTCAAAAAATAAATTTAAAAAAAATATGTGTGAGGCAGGGATGGGCTGGGGAAACTTTGGGGGAATTTTAAAAATAAAATTAAAAAATTATTTTCATAAAAAATTCTAACAATTGTAAATTTTTTAATGGTAGGCTAATCTAGGCTAACTGGTTTTCAATTTTTTTGGATTGAAAAATTAAAAAAAAAATAGAAAAAAAAGTTTCACTCTGTCTTCGTCTTCTTCACCTCCACGCCGTCCGTAGAAGTTCCAGGAGTCTGATTTTGAGCAGAAACTTGGGAAACGTCTCGTTTTCGCGAACTCGGTGACTCCGTGGCAGCTGATGTGGGGTTCGAGGCTGCAGAAGTCGACGGTGTTGGTTCAGATGGTCCGGGACGATCCGCGGGGTTTTCAGGGGCCTAGAAATTGGAAATTTTTTGAAAATCTTCGAAAATTATCGGAATTTTTGGAATGGAAATTTTTGAAAATGGAATGGAAATTATTATGCGTTCCTCAAATCGTAAGTGTTGCGATTCAAACGCAGAATGGCGTCCGTCTCGCCACGAAAATGAAAAACTACGGTGGCTTGCTAATTTTTAATTTTATTTCGAAATCACAGATTTTTTAGTTTTTGTCGGTTTTTTTTACAATTTTCAAGTATGTTTCGAGTGAAAATGCTTCAAAACAATTTGAATGAAGCATTTTCACTCGAAAATTTTTTACATGAAAATCGTAAAAAAAAACCGACAAAAACAAAAAACTAAAAAATCTGTAATTTCGAAATAAAATTTGAAAATTAGCAAGAAAATTACCACCGTAGTTTTCCATTTTCGTGGCGGGACGGACGCCATTCTGCGTTTGAATAGCAACTCTTACGATTTGAGGAACGCATAATAGTTTTAGTTCGAAAAATTCTCCTACTCGCTTTACTTTGATTCACGGTCCATTTTAATCATTGTAGGGAAATTAAATTGGCTGCTTAGGCTGAGTATTCAACGAGACACGGTTAAGCTCATTTAAATTTTAGGCCAGACCGCTTTAACGTGTCTCCGTTGAATACTCAGCCAAGAAAAACAAGCAGCCAATTTATTTTCCCACAATGATTAAAATAGAGCGCGATCGAAGCCGATGTGCAGTTTGTGTCTCCGTGTGATTCAAAAAGTCACCCTTACCTCTGCACCTCTTCCCCTCAACTCGTTCTCGATCCTCACAAACTCCTCGTACTCGGCCGCATATTCGTCCCGATATCGCTTCGTCAAAAACGGAGCTGTGACCGGAACTTTGGGTCTCGGAAAATCCTTGTTAGCCGTCATCCAGTCGTGCATCCGCTCGCAGTACGCAAGTATGCGTTTCGTCCATCTCAACGCACAGTCCTTTTGTCGTTTTCGCAACTCCTTCTCGCGTTCCGAACCTCCCGCCGACAACACCGGCTCCTCGATGCCCAGAAGTCGGCCGAACTCGTGTTGCGTGAGTTTTCCAAGCACGAACAATTGTATCCGAAGACCGTGCTTCTCGCGACGAACTTGCAGCGCGTCACGAATGCCGCGCAACGAGTAGAACAATCTGTTCATCGGCACAATAACCGCAACCCAAAAATCGTTGAATTGCTCCTCGGTAAACGACGCCGTCGGATAGTGGTCGTGGAATTTTTTCTCGACGTGTTTGAGCTCTTGTCGGAGTATTGGTAGGATCAGGTTCTTGTAGCGATTTTGCAGTTGTTCCGAATCGCGGATGACGAGCTCGATGGGGTCGGGATTGGCGATGGGGGCGGCGGCGATGGGAACGGCTACGGGAACTGGCGGAACTGGTGGCTGCTGAAAAATCGATAATTGATCGTAAGATCATTTGAAGCTATTACCTGTTTCACGCGAAGGTAGCCCGGGGGAAGAGTTTTTCCCAGAGTTCGGCCACCTTGGGAACCTATGCCAACCCTTAGTGTAGATTTACGAGGCGGTCAGCAATTTATTCATTTTTTAAGCGGATTTTGCCGATTTTTCCCGTTTTTTATCAAAATTTCGCATTTTTCACTTATTTTCCGTTTATTTAATAAAATCAAAAAATTGAATTTGATCGCAATTCTGTTCCCTTTTCCGGGTTTTTGACAGTTTCCGAGTCAAAAATCCGAGTTATACAAAAATTGCCGGTTTTTACCATTTTCGCTCTGAATATTCTCATTTCTGTTCCTTCTTGAACTGGAAATATATTTTTTATTCAGGAAAACAGCTGAAATTTTATGAAATTCACAGTTTTCACCAATTCCGCTTCGAATTTCGAAAAATCGATTTTTCTGATGCAAACTGAAAAAATTCTGTCAGAATCAACGAGAACTTATAGAAAACCAGAATTAGCAAGCTATTGAGTGATAAAATTGACGAGAATAATGCAAAATGGAAAAAATCGGGAAAAAGTGTGGAAATCGGATTTTTGACTCGGAAACTGTCAAAACAGAATTGCGATCAAATTCAGTTTTTTGATTTTATTAAACGGAAAATAAGTGAAAAAATGCGAAATTTTGATGAAAAACGGGAAAAATCGGCAAATCCGCTGTAAAAATGAATAAATTGCTGACCGCCTCGTAAATCTACATTGGCCTAGGTTCCCAAGGTGGCCGAACTCTGGGAAAAACTCTTCCCCCGGGCTACCTTCGCGTGAAACAGGTAATACTCTACCTGTTGTGCCTGTTCCGGTTGTTGGGTTGCAATTTGTGGTGGTGGTGGCGGTGGAGCCGGTTCCGGTAGCGGTTGTGGAATTGGAGCTGGAACTGGAGCTGGAGCTTCAGCTTCAGCGACCTCTTCCATCTCCACCTCCTCGCGCTCCTCTTCTTCCTCTTCTCCCTCTTCCGCCTGCCCCCGAATCCGTCCCTCGACCTCCTCGCGACGTCTTCTCACCTCCTCCAACCGCCGCACCATCCGCTCCTCATCCCTCCGCAATCTCTGCAACTGCCTCGCCAACTCCACACCATCATTATCATCGTCCTGCATCATCGCCTGATGGTGCTGCTCGGCCAGATGCGCCTGCCGTCCGTTCTCCTCCCGATCGCGTTCCAACTGATAGAACGTCGCGATCTGCACCCTCCGCTCCGCCCGAATCGGCTCCAGACGGGCGTTCAACGCGCGGAAGTGCTGCGCGTCGAAAAGCTGGTGATTCTCGAACAACAGCAACAGCACCGGATCGCATTCCGCCTTTAGAAGTCGCGCCTGCTGGTTCAGAAGGCTCTCCTTGGCCCACAACTCGTGCCAATCGTCGCAATGATCGCAGCGGCAGTGTGGGTCCCAGGGAAGTCGGGGCAGGTCGACAAATTGAAGCAGTGGCTCGAGGGGATTGCCTCTTTCCTGGAAATTTTGGGAGTCGGCTTGGTCTTATTATTGTTTTCTTTTGGGAAAATGAGCTACTTGGCCTAGGGTCTCGCAGCGCTACAGTCAAGTTTTTCGGCCAAGTTGTTATGCGCCTTTAAAACGAAACGGCATACGGTTTCTAACGCAATTTTTTCGATCGCATAACAACTTGGCGAAAAAACTTGACTGTAGCGCTGCGAGACCCACGCGTCGCGTGTCGCGTCGCGGCTTGCATTTTCTAGGCCATGTAGCTTTTTTGAACCTTTGTTTCGAAATTTTCGAAAAAAAAAAACAAAACCCGAAAATCAGAGTGAACTTGGCAAAATATTATGCGTTTCTGATTGTGAGATCGTAAGAGTTGCGATTCAAACGCGGCGCGGGTCCCGCCACGACCTTCATTTTTTGTAAAACTACCGTGGATTCTACCGTAGTTTTTCAACAACAAAGACCCACGCCGCGTTCGAAATCTCAACTCTTACGATCTCACAATCAGGAAACGCATAATATCAATGTCAGAAATTCATTTTATTTTTTTTTTGGCCAAGCATGGTACGTAGACTCACCTTCGCCTCGCGTTTCCGGATTTCCCGTAGCGCATTCAGGTCCGCAGCCGCTGCCTCCTCACGTTGTCTCATCAGCTCCTCGCCAATGTTCCGCTGCAACACCGCCACAGCCAACACACGTGACGAGTACTGGTTATTCAAGAACTCGGCAATCTCGTTCATCCAATCGCCGGCGCGATGTGGCAAAAGTGGCTGTGGCGGACCGGCGGCACGATGTTCTCGCGCTCTGACTGCAACCTGGCGCCGCAGTTCTTCGAATTGTGGGTTGCCTACGGCGGGTGCCGGTGCCGGGGGTGGAGGAGGTGGTGGGGGAGGTAGAGGAGGGGCTGGAATCGCTGCAAGTGGCGGAAGATCCTGGAGAAATGCAGGAGCTGCTACGGGAGCAGGAAATCCGTTGAAAGGCTGTGGATCTGGAACTGGATGAGGTTGGATCGCGGCGGCATGTCGTCCGCCTTCTTCTTCTTCTTCCCCCTCCTCCTCCTCCTCTTCCTCCTCTTCTTCCTCCTCCCCTCCACCATCGCCATTCTCATGATAATCGTCATCCAAATCGAGCATCTCGATCATTGGAATCTCCATGAGAATCCGCTCGCGATGCTCATTGGAACCGTCGCAGAAGATCTTCTGCATGCACAAATGCAAGTAGTACATCATGTTGTGGATCTCGTAGTTTTCGCAGATCTGAAAAGTACATTTTCTACTCTGATTCTGATGCTCCCTGAAATTCTGAATCGATAGATACCAATATCGATCGATTTCGGCGCAGTACGCAATTTGTCGTAAGATATGGTGTATTCCGTGGGTTACTGTAGGTTGGAAAGTACGCAAACACCAAATTGCTTAATTTTGACGGAATTCAGTCGATTTTCAGGTCAAAATGATCGGGAAAAGATGGGGAATCAGAAAATTTGGATATTTCAACAAAAAAAAATGTTTTTTTCAGAATTTTCAAAATTTTTCGATTTGAAAAATGCGGAAAGATTGTCAAAAAATTAAAATTGAATTTTTTGAAAATAGGGAATCTTAATATTCTAAATTTGGGTTTTTTTCGAATTTTCAAATTTGTCTTAAAAATGATCTTAAAAATTTTTAAAAAAAAATTTTAAAAAAATTTCAATTGCTATTTCCTACCCACCTGATGCAATTCGAACATCTCCTGAATGGTCATATGCTTGAAAAAGTTCCACTCCTTAACCGGAACCTTCTCATCGGGCGGCAACCACTTTCTCGGCGGCTTAAAATCGCAAACCAACTGGTCCCGACGATTGGGAATCGGTCGCATTGACCACCAGCGGACAATGATCGACAGATGTTTTTCGGTGATATGGTGCACTGGAATCGGAATTTTCTGCGTTTCCGCATCGCTATCCCAACGCAACATTTGAAGCTGGGTCTCGATTTTGTTCGAGAATCGCAGATATTCTCGATTCAGCTGGAATGGGAGGATTTTTGAATTCCAAAGGCTTAAGTGAACTCACCGATACAATCTGGTCGTCTGACGACTGTAATTTGACGATTTTTACCATCCCAGCCATATCTAGCGATTTGAAACACAAAATGAGAAGTGCAATGGCTGCAAGAACACAACTCACAGCAAAAACTCACAAAAAACACACAAAACTCAGACGCGCACACGCACAACACGAATGATTAGACGTAGACGATGGAGAGAATAAGAAAGTGGCACGAATCGAATGGAAAATGGCAAAAAACGCAGGGAGCTAGTGTACATGGTGCAGAGACGCCAGACGGTCAAGGCAGCTTCGCTGCCCCCCTCACCCCTCACTCGGCGCCCCGAGAGAGGGGACACAAGAAGAGAAGAAAGAACGTGTGTTGTGTGTGTGTGGTTGATGCGTTTTTCTCTTTCTTTTTCACTTTTTGTTTCGTCGCGTCGTGTTGGTTTCGGTTCAACGGAGGGCAGGACACGACAGAAACATAGCGGACGGAGAAAGGGAAGCGGCGGACGGCAATTTATTGGTTTCGAAGAGAGGAGGACACAATTTTTTGATGTTGGAGTTCGAAGGGTAACACTTGGCCACCGGGGAAACCCTGGGAAACGCGACTGTAACGTTTTGCAACTCCAAACACTTGAAAAAACGCTAAAAAGTTCAGTAGAACAGGAAGTTTTGCAACTGTAACGTTTCGCAACCAGGAAAAACACGGAAAGTTCAATTGAACGGGACGTTTTACAAGTGTAACGTTTCGCAACCCGAAAAACTTGAGAAAGCGGGAAAAAGTCTGGAGAAACGCGAAATTTTGCAAGTGGAACGTTTCGCAACCAGAAAAAAACAGAAACTGTTGAAATTGTTCGGTGGAACTACACGTTTTGCAAGTGTAACGTTTCGCAACCAGGAAAACTTGAAAACGGACGAAAAATTCTAGAGAAACGCGAAATTTTGCAAGTGTAACGTTTCGAAACTCGGAAAACTCGCAGAAACACTGGAAATTTCGGTGAAACGCGACGTTTTGCAACTGTAACGTTTCGCAACCACCAAGACCTCGGAGAAGTATGGAAAGGACTCATGAAACTATGGACTCGCAACTGTAACGTTTCGCATCCAAGAAAACTCGGAGATACGCTGAAAATTTCGGTGAAACTCTACATTTTCAAGGGTAACGTTTCGCAACTCCACAAACTTGAGAAAGTGCGAAAAATTCTAGAGAAACGCGAAATTTTGCAAGTGTAACGTTTCGAAACTCGGAAAAAGAGAAACGCGGCGTTCTGCGACTGTAACGTTTCGAAACCAAAGAAAAACAAGAACGGATGAGGAAATTTGGTGAAACGCGACGTTTAGCAACCAGGAAAAACATAACGCAAGAAAAGTTCAGTGTAACTTTTCATTTTACGACTATAACGTTTCGCAACTCGTAAAACCTGAAAACCAGCACTCTAGAGTGCTTTTTGGTCAAAACGGAAATTTTCATCAGTGTGAGAGGTGCTTGAAAGTTGGCAAGTCGATGGAAGGGATTTGGAGGCGGCGGGTGCGGATTGGAGAGAGAAAACACGGATTAACAAGAGATAGCACGTCTTGGATGACGTTTGGGCTGACGAGAAGACAGAAGAAAAGGGGGTTGGCTAGGCTAGACACTACGACGTTTCGCAACCATGCAAACTGGCAGTTTCGGTCCAATTGAACATGGATTGGTAGCTAATAATGAAACAAGGTTGCGAAACGTCGGGGTATACGAGACGCGACACCCAACGCGCTGGTTTTTTCGTTTTAGTTGAAATTTTGTAGAAACGCAACGACTGTAACGTTTCGCAACCCGGGGAACCCGGAAAAGCACAGAAAGTCTATGGAAACTCTATTTTTTGCGACTGTAACATTTCGCAACTAGGAAAAAATCGGAAAAACACAAAAAATGACTGGAAATCAATCAATAATTTTCAAATTTCAGAACGGCTGGAACAAAATGACGAATTCGCTGACGTCAAGCACATGAATCTGACTCGGAAGGAAATTGGTTCGGAATCGCGACATTTCGCAACCAGTAACTTCGAAACTACAACATTTCGAAACCACGAGACTTTGCAACCCCGACATCTCGAAACTACGAAATTTCGCAACCGTGACATTTGGAAACCATCGCGACTAGATCCCGAATGTGGAAATGTCGCGGTTTCGAAATGTCGCGGTTTCGAAATGTCGTGGTTTCGAAATGTCGCAGTTTCGAAAAATCAATTTTTTTTTTGAATTTTTCCTCTTTTCAAAATGTCAACTTTTGATTGTAGATAGTGATACTCTGTAGTTGTTAGATTTTTTTTTAATTTTCAAATTTTCAAATTTTTCTTTTTTTTTTCAATTTTTTGCTCATTTTCTAGGTGTTCTACGTGTTTTTTTTCTTTTTTCTAGTTTTTTTTGTATGAGATTGATTTTTTTCTTCTTCCTCTTTTTATTTGTTTTTGGTCATCGTTTTGTTTCTTTTTTTTTCTCTTTTCTCTTGAAAAAACATTTTTTTTCTCATTTTCTTTTCTTTTGATTTTTTTTGGAAAAAAAACGTGGTAAAACGTTGGATTTTATATATTTTTTGGCGTTTTTTAGGTGATTTGAAGCCTAAAAATATTTTTTTTACTTGAAAAAATTTAGAAAAAATTGCGAAATTTTTTTGGGAAAATGTGAGTTTTTTTTGAGAATTAATTTTTTTTAATCGTGTGGAATGATTTTTCAATATTCATTCATCTTTTTTAAAAACGCAATTTTGAAGATAAAAATCGTTGCGAGACCCATAGATTTTTTAAAATAATTTTTACAACAAAAAAATTTCAAATTTTCAATATTTTTTTCAAAATTCTACAAAAAATAGCAAGATATTGACAGATACCCATCATTTTTCGACTAGACAACCACCCCGACGTTTCGCAATCTTCCATCTGGCAAGTGTAACGTTTCGCAACTCCATACAAGCCTAGAAGCATGGCATTGTTGTGAAGTCCTTCTGGAGTTGCGAAACGTCGGGGTTTTGATTTTTTTAGCGTTGCGAATTTTGAAAATAACAATCAGATGGATCGGAAAATTGAAAAATCCAAAAATCGATCGTTTCTAGACTCATTAATTTTTTCTTTAATTTTTTACAATTTTTTTACATTAATTTTTAATTTTTTTTCAAAAATTCACAAAAAACACAAAATACCACACCCCGACGTTTCGCAACTTTTGATTTTGTCAGATGTAACGTTTCGCAACCTCATACAAGCCAAAAATCGGTCGTTTTTCGATCTCGATCCATATAACTTTTTCCTATATTTTTTCAATTTTTTTCACAAAAATTTCAGCAAGATACCGCACCCCCGACGTTTCGCAACCCTCTAGAGTTGCGAAACGTCGGGGTTTTTTGAAACACGTCCAAACATTCAAAATATAACCCAAAACCAAAGCCAAACTAGACATAACACAGCATAACCGAATTTTCTCCAGTTATATACATATGCCATTTTTCTCTTTTCCTCCCTCGCTATCTAATATGCCTATTCTATGCCTAGGCTATATGGTGCATTTCGTCGGGTTCATCGTCGTCTGCCCGCCGCCGGCCTCATTAAGTCCGGCGGGCGCGGACGCAGCCAATCTCCACCCAACCTTGTAATTTTGCACACATTGGCAATGATGATGATGTACATATTTTGTTAGGCCCGGGGGGTGCGGTTTGCAAATTTTGACGGGACACAATTTGGGACAAACTTTTGGGACACAAGTTTTCGAGTTTTACGTTTTTTTGGTTTTTTTCGCTTTTTGTTGTAGTTTTTTTTAAATTTTATTTATATTATTGGATTTTACAGGTTTTTTCTCATTTTTAACTTTACAAAAATCAGATTTTTCAATATATTTTTGGTTTTTTCTTGTAAAAAAAAACAGATTTTTAATTTTGTTCTGTTAATTTTTAAAATTTTACTCGTTTTTTTGAGCTGTTTCTTTCTTGTTAAAAAACTGGATTTTATAGTTTTTTCTGATTTTTTACTTCATAAAAATCAGATTTTTCGAATTTTTTTTGCTGATTTTTCAATTTGTCACTCAAAAAATCAAAAGATTTTTTTAGGTTTCTGACTGAAATTTGGTTTTTAAAAATCAGAAGCTTATCTGTTTTTTTGCTGATTTCTGAAAGAAAATCAAAGTTTTTTTTTAAATTTAAATTTTTTAAATTCGTCTGAAAAGGTTGCGAGACTTTACTAGCTTTTCAATTTCAGCCGAGAAGTAATTGAATTTATAAAAAAAAAATTCGTCTAGATCACCTTCCTTTTGGGCGGAAGTATAAGAGGAAGTGGGCGGGGCTTACAATTCGCGTTTTAAAAAACGAATGATGTATTATCTGTTTTTCAAATGGTGACAGTTGGGCTTTGGGGGCGGAGCTTGGGTCTCGCCACGCGTGAGCGCAGTGAGCGCATCTGTGAGCAGTTTGCATCTCAAAAAAATTAAAAACATTGAAAAAATCGTTGAAAACTGGTAAATTTCGAAATTAAATTCGAACGCAAACCGCTCACAGGTGCGCTCACTGCACTCACTGCGCTCACGCGTGGCGAGACCCCAGCTCCGCCCCCAAAGCCCAACTGTCACCATTTGAAAAACAGAAAATAAAATATTGAAAAAAAAAATAAAAATGGAAAATAAGTGGATCTTAATTTCCATCCTTTATATATATATATTGAAAAAATACGCGGAGTCGTGATGCTTGTAGCGATGGAATTTTTCAATTAAAGGCGTGGGCTGTAGAATTGTAAGAGGAAAAATGTTTCGTTTTTTACACTAACAAAACGCACTCTAAAAAATGACTCCGTTCGTGAAGATTGAGTTTGAAAAACCTTAAAAATAGCTCCCAAATAAGCAAAAATAGGGCACACGTCCTTTTTAAAAATCCAATTTCAAAATTGAACGAAAAATGAAAAAAAAACCACACTTTATTGCGTTCGATGCAAATCAAATTTTTCTCGCTTTTTATCTAAAAATCTTTTTTTTTTCTTTTTGAAATTTCCCGCCAAAGTGAAGAGTTTTGATGTGATGGCTATGTTTTGCTGGGCTGGGCTCGGCCAGCTGGACATTGAGAGAAAACGATGAAGAAGAGAGAGAGAGAGAAACGACTTTTTAAGGCCCTTTCTCCTTTTTTCTCTCTCCTTGTTCATCTTCTTCCTCGATTTTTTTTCTCTCTCTTCTTTGCTTTTTTTTTTCTTTTTTCATCCTCCTTACCCTCCGACTTTTCCCCTTTTCACTCCACTTTTTCGCTTGTTCTTTTGATGGCACCGCGCCCGCCGAACCGCCCTTTTTTCGGGAGAAAATGGGGTGGGGGAGGGTGTCTTTACCGGATGGATTACCGGGTTTTACGTCTTGTTTTTGCACGTTTGGGGGAGGTTTTTCGGAAAAGTAGAAGTTGAAATTTTGAAATATTTACGAGTAGATTTTTGGAATTTTTTTTTTTTGAATTTTCGTAAATCAAAATTTGTTTTATTTTGTTCTTTGGAAAACTGCTCGAGCTCTCTTTTTTTTATTGAGTTTTTGATCTTTTGATTTTTGTGATTTTTCTAGAAATTTCCAGAAAAAAAAATTTTGAAATTTAAATTTAATTTTTTTGAAATTATTTTTAATTTTTCATTTTTGAAGGTTGATTTTCCAAAAAATTGGAATTTTTATTTTTCACGAAACTTGAAAATTTTTAAAAAAATTTCATTTTTCCACTGCAAATTTTTTTTTTGTGAACCAATTTTTTTTATTGAATATTTTTTTGCAAAAGTTCCTGATTTCCAATGAAAGATAAGCATTTTGAAATGCAAAAAATGCGTAGAAATTTTGTCATTTTCTAGAAAAACTCGGTTTTTGGAAAAAATGAATTTTTTCGAAAAATTTCGATTTTTTTTTTAAATTTAGATTTTGATAAGGCGTATCGATTTTTTTGAAAAATTTTTTGATTCTTTCAGTTCCGTTGAATTTTGATTGTTTGAGAAAACGTAAGTTTGAAAATACTTAAAGTTTGATTTTTTTCAAATTTCTCAATTTTCACAAAAAATCGGTTAAAATTTTTTTTGAAAATTTAAAAAAAATAAAAATCAAAAATGACGCTCCGTTATTCCGCAACACTCCCTTTTTAGCAGAAGTGGAGGTGTTTTTCAAAAAGTTAAAAAAACAAAAACAAAAAAATTTAAAACTTTCGATTTTCGATTTTCGTAAAAATTCCAATTTTTCAAATCCAAATCCGTCCCGCTCTTTTTTTTCAAAGCAAATGTCTCCTTCAACCTAACCAAAAAAGGAAAGTGTTTTTTAAGAAAGTTCAAATCCCTCTCAAATTCCTTTCAGAAAGACAAGACAAAGACTAGAATACACTTGGCAGAGTACACCCCCATACTCGTCTCCGGGGAACCATGTGTTCTCCGAGAATCGGTTCGGTCTCGGGTTTTTCAAGTTTTTCGAGAAAAAGGAGGGCCGGGGGGAGGGGAAATGGCGAAACGAGCGGAAGATTGGTGTGGGAAAATTGGAAAGGGTTTTTGAACTTTTCGAAAGTTTTGTTTCCGGATTTTTCGGGTTCCGATTAGAGTGCAGTGTCGAACCGACAGTCGACTAAAAGTCGACTTTTCCTTTTCGACTTTCGATAGTCGAAAGTCGAAAGTCGACTTTTTTCGACTTTTTCGACTATCGACTTTTTTCGACTATCGATAAAAGTCGACTTTCGACTTTCGACTAAAAGTCGATAAAAAGTCGACTTTTTATCGACTTTTCTATGTTGGAAACGTCACTGTTTTATCGATTTTTTCGCAAAAAACACCAGAAAAATGGGAAAAAAACAGTTTTATTTGAGAATTTCTGCGAAAATTGGAAAACAAATTTGCAGCTAAAGCCACGCCCACTTCGTGCATCTGGACGGAAAGTCACTTTTTCGGCACACCAATTTTGGAAACTGCTTTTAACACTGTTCTCAATTCTAAAATGCAAAATTCAGCAACTTTCCTCTCTCAGATAGCAAATTCATCATGTACAAATGGATTTCCGCAAAAAATAATCGAAAAATTCATGAAAGAAACAGAAAATTCGTAAAAAATTCATTTTCTCGCCTTCTGGTCTTTTTTTGCTCCCGAACACATATCTTATGCTTTTCTCTACTCGAGAACTTGACATTCGATACAGAATTGAGCGAAAACTATCGAATCCGTCAATTTCCGGACGTTCCACCGTTTATCAGACCACTTTTCCGAATTCTCGGCAAAATTTCCTTCAAAATGTATATCCTCCTCGAATTTCGCATCATTTTCGCAGTTTTTGTGCTCATTCCGATAGATTTTACCTTTTTCCACAAAACTTAGCTGAAATTTTGACCGAAAACTTTTCAATTATGCGAAAAACCGTCAAAAACCGAACAAATAGTTAGGCAAATTTCGATGTAATTGGAAATTTTTTCTTGCTGGAATTATTTTAATAATTTTGGGTTTCTCCGCTAAAAAATCGCGGACAAATGTGATTTTTTTTCAAATTGTCAGTCCAATTTTTAAAAGGCTGTAAATAAAGAAAATTTTCGGTTGAATAAATTCCCTACATACTGAAATAACGCTGCCTCCATCTCAAAAACTCTCAAAATCACTCAGCAAAATTTTGGCGAAGAATCGGCGAATACGCGGGCCAAATCAGCGAGCGCGCGGCCTCTGCGCGGCCGTCTCGCTGATTTGGTCCGCGCGTT
>LR566381.1:0-12848 GCA_900536345.3 Caenorhabditis sp. 39 LS-2015 | reverse complement strand
GTGAATGGTGTCCGCAAACTGAACAATATGAACAAAACAATTTGAAAAATAGGAACCGCGGAACTGCTTTTCACTTTGTTTGATTTCGATTGGGAAGGGGAAGAAGAGGAGGGGAGGGAGGGGGGAGGGGAAAGAGGATGATGTGAGGATGGATGACAATGATTGTTGGCTCACCTGCTCCGGAAAATGGGATTGGAAAATGTTCTAGATGGATGGATGGATTCATCGAGTCGGGGGAAAGAAAATGACTCGTTTAACTTTTGGTCTTGTCTCGATTCTGTTTCAAAAAACTTTGAACTACAAGATGACCAGGATGACTGCACTAAATTGCCTCTTGTTTTGATATCTTTCATAGTTTTTGAGAAATACGAGAAAAAACATACCTTCATAGAGCCCGACGTTTCCCAACATGTTTTCAATGTTTAAATGTGCCACAGAAACGTATGTAACGCATATTTTGAAGCTACAAAACGTCGGGACGTCCATTATCCGGCAATATTGAACATTTGACAAAATTTTGATCAGTTTTAAATTTTCTGTTTCAAACATTTTATAGAATTTTTCGTTAGTCCCAAAAAGACTAGTCCATAGTTGTTCCAGCTGTCCGAATTCCTTCAACTCGAATCCCCGACGTTTCGCAACTATTAAAAGTGAAGCTTGACAATCGGCAACGTTTCACAACTTGTGTCCAATTTTGATATAGGTCAGATGTTCTGGTTGTCAGAATCGAAGAAATCGTCTGTTGTAGAGTTGCGAAATGTCTAAGTGTCTTTTATGTTGGTCTGCCGAATCTGTCAAAATTTTTTTATTATTTCCTCAATTTTCTGTTTCACAAAAAGCATAGAAATAACGGCATGTTTCCAAGAGACTGCTCCATAAATAAGTGGTACCGATTGTGATGGCCAAATTTCCACGTTTGGTACCCCGACGTTTCGCAACTTTTAATATTGGGAGCCTTACAACTGTGAGGTTTTCCAACATGCTCTCAATTCAATATAGACCAAAGATTCCGCGAATCGTAAAGATCATATATTTTAGAGTTGCGAAACGTCGGAGTGTTTTTTATTTTGAGCTTCTGGCAAAACGTTTTTTATTTCAATTTTCTGTTTTGAAGAGCCAATGGAAACCATGGCTAGTAACCAAAAGACTGCTCCATACCACTTGCGTTTTGCGGCAATATTGAACCTTTGGCAAAATTTTGATTCTTTTTCTCTTTTCCGTTTCAAAAAGTTCATAAAACTCACAGCAATTCCTCAAAAACTGCAACATAATTCCTATTTATGTCCCAATTCCTTGACTTCGCACCCCGACGTTTCGCAACTTTTAAAAGTGAAGCTTTACAACTTCAACGTTTTTCAACATGCTTCCAACTTCGAAGCGGGTCAGAAACGCGTATATACAAGCAAATTTTTGAAGTTGCGAAATGTCGGGGGTCTTTCATGGCCCAATATTGAACTTCTCGCAAACTTTGAAAATTTTCAGTTTTCTGTTTCAAAAAGTTTATAGGGAAGACGTGAAGTCCCCGAAAAGCCAATTCTATCAGAGTCCCAGGATCCCAAATTCCTATTCCCGAGTTCCAATTCATTTCCATTCGTGTCTCATCTTCATTTCCTTGTCCCTCGTCCCCCCGGACTTCCCCCTATGATTTATCACCCTTTTCCATCGGAATGTTCGTTTCAATTCCAAATTTTCATTGCATCACAGACATACACTCTCGAAAAGGATTTATGAGCCCCCGTCCCCCCGCTCCGACCGCCAAAAGATCAGAAATCGAGATAAGAAGGAGGGGGGAGGGGGCAATGCACTGTTCGTAATTTATGCACAAATGCATTTGGAAGGGAAAAATGAATTGGAAGTTGAGAGAGAGAGAGAGGGAATGGCTTATCTTAGAAGTGGGAATGAAATGAAAATGGAAATCTAGATGTATTCTCAAGAACACAACAAAAAACGATTCGTCTTTTGGGTTTGGAGTGGGTTCGAAATGACATGGGCTGAGGCAATGGCAAGAGCAAAAAGAAGGATGATATCTTTCCGATCATCTTCTAAGAACACTCTGACCGAGTAAAAAATAGCACTGGATGAACTGCACGAATTGATCATATCAGAGGCACATCTGACCCATAACACAGTCGACTTGGAATTGAAGTTAGATTTCTGTTTCAGGAATATAAAATTTGCATAGAGGTAGTCGCACCATCAGTGCCATTTCCAACATACTGACAATCAGGCGCCACTATCTACACTTTGGTGTGCAGTAGGGTCGTACTGAAAAGGTAGCTGCTAAAATATTGGAATTTTAAAAGAACGATGAATACCAAGATGTTCATTTTTCCTCGCGCATCAACCTTTTGAACGTTTTGAATTCTTAAGTTAGTGTTGAAGCCGGAAAATTTTTCCATATGACTGTGAGTGACTTATTAACTCGTAAGCTGATCATATCAAAGGCACATCTTGTTCATAACACAGTCGAATTGGAATTTGTTAGATTTCGGTTTCAGGAATATAACGTTTGGCTCAAGGTAGTCGCGCATCACTTCACTTCCAAACAAATTAAGGGACCACTATTTACACTTTATTGAAAAAATTACGTTGTTTATTTGTCAAAGTTCTGGGATAACGGGTGGGTGACTTATTAACTTGTAAGCTGATCATATGAAAGGGATATCTTACCTTTTATCAAGTTTCTGTTTCAAAAAACCAAAAAAATTGTAATTTTACTAAAAAATTATTTGCATTAAAGTTATTATAGCTGCTTAGAGATTGCACATCAGAAATGCACATGGAAAGCCATACATATCAACCTTCTGGAAACTGAAAAAGCTTTAATTTTGTGTTCGAAACGGAAATTTTTTTTACTAACAATATGACTGCGAGCAGCAAAGACATCTAGACGTTACAATCAGGAGTTGTCGACTATCTTATCGATTATACATTTCGGAGGCATTGAATTTCAAAATTTCAAATTTCTGATCGGTTTTTTTTTTCGGAAAAGGAAAAGGTGATGCGATTGGATTGAAATGGGGAAAATAGCTGTGCAAATCACAGAAAAAATGCAAATGCAGAAAATATTTTTGTTTATTTGTCAAAACCGGCGGTAGGAAGGTAAAGGGATAGAGGAGATGACAATATAGTCATGAAATTCCCTATATGACCATTAATACCCATGATGGTCAAGTAAATAATCATCTTTGAAGCATCCACTGACCTAGTCAAAAATAGTTTTGGGATAACGGGTGAGTGACTTATTAACTTGCAAGCTGATCATATTAAATCTTACCCATAACACAGTCGACTTGAATTTCTGTTTCAAAATTATATGATTCGCCTAGAGGTAGTTGCACCATCAGTACCTACCCGAACACGATTGCGGTACATCCAGAACATTTTTTTACCCACAACGAAGGCATTTAAACTCGGTTACGTATTCTCAAACTAAAAGTGGTAACTTTTATTAAGTCTCTGTTTCAAAAAACCAATATTCTCATTGCGGTACCCATCAGGCTGCTTCATTCACGGCGCATTTAATAGTTCTTGATTCTGTCTGGGTTCTAATTTTTTCCATTGATCCGTTCATTTTGAGAGTGAAATGTCGGCCTGTCAGCCAAGATGGTTTATTATGTACTTGATTTGTTTTCAAAACGTCAAAAATGAAAGAAAATAATAGAATCGGTTTCACAAATTTATCTTAAAGAAAAGAACTGGATAAATGCAATATTATGACGTCTTCTAGAAAAAAGTTGTCATTTTACTCAAAAATTGTCGTTGACTTGGAATTGTTTCCTTTTTTCTTCTCTGACAATGAATTATGTCTTGCTCTCCGATCACTCTACATTATAAGCTGTTGAAAATATGCAAAATCTGAAACGGTACTTCCAATTGTGTCTTATGCACTATACTAACATCAAAAACTTATTGTTCCTTAATCTTTTCTTCACTGTAAAGGGATTTTTTGAAACAGAAAATGCATTTTCCCGATGGAACTGGTTAGGGCCAACTTTATATGTATGATCTACCTGGAAGGTAATTACGCAAATGAAGATTTTTAAATGGGTATTTTATTAACTGCCAACTAATTGTAATCCAGTTAATTTGCAACTTTTGAAACAGTCAAATAATTTGAGCAGTGTACAAGGGGAATCCTCACAATTACAGCCGGTTTCAATGTCTGTTTGTAATTCGGATGTTTTTCGCTAGAATATTAATTTTAATACCATCTATTGGAAAAATCACGTAAAACGTAGTTCTCCTAAAACGGAATTCCCGAAAACAGTCTGATTAACAAAACCACACAGTAAAGTCTTCTTTTCGCTGTCGTGTTTAGTTGCAGAACGCTTCTGTTTCAATGTAACCGCATCAATAATTTTGTATCAAGTTTTTTAATTATACGTCTTTCTTTTTTTCCAATCAGTTATTCATTTTTTCTTTCAGGGATTTTCAATTTTCTGCTATGATCTTCATAAAAAAGAAAAACATTGAATAAATGTCTGTTTCAACTTTAAACTTTCTAGCAATACTTACTTAATAAGATACTGGTTTTACATGGACAGATGTTTCATACGGATCGCAGCGCAATTTGTTTCAAAAAATTAAATTATAAATTTTGGACTGTTGCCAAAATGAAATTGAAGAAAAAGGAACGAAAAAAACGAAATGCAGCACTGGAAGAATATGAATGTGGTACTTGGTAAACTTTCCCCTGATTGTCAGAGAATTTGTCACTTCAGGCCGTAAATACCAGTTTGTTTAGTTGTCATGCCCACGCACAATCCCTTCTCTCATTCGGACAAAAAATACAAAAAAACAAAAAAGTGTATTACCGAATTCAAAAAGAATGACCCTCCGTGCAAACGTGCTCTAAGGAAATTGACCGGGTCTCTCCACGATCTTCGTGTAGTTCTCGAGGACAAAATTTTTTAAGAATTATTTTTTGTTGGATTAGCTTAAAACATGAAAATAAAGTTTCGAAAAAATTTCCTCTTCGGGGACTACACGAAGATACACGATGATCGTGGTGAGACCCGGCTATTCCCACAGAGCGCGTTTGCACGGAGGGCCATTTATTTTGAATTCAGTAATAAGTCATCAACAAGATTGGCTCACTATCAATTCAGAAAACCTTCCTGAAACAGAAAAATAAGTTTCTGACCCAACACGTTAGCAAGTGAATGAGGGAAACTGAATCTATTTATTTGGAAGTAAGTATGGTCAAAAAAAGACTAATGTGCCTAGCAAACAAGCTGAATGGTAACCGCTTTTGGAACAAAAAAAGTGTCGTGCGAATGAGAGAACACAAATGGGATCCAATTAGAATAAACAGAGATGATGCTTATTGTAGGGCATTCAAACTCAAAGAGACCAATTTTTGTAATTTTTTGAATAGTACAAGTCGACCTCGTGAAACAGAAACAGTGGACGCTTCGCAAGTTGGATCTTTCTGTTTTTCTTAAATTACATGTTGGAAGAATTATCATAAGACGGATTCTCCAATAAGTAAAAAAATTTTATTGAAACAGAGAGTGAAAATATCCGAATATTTGAAACTTTGAGCAGTCATAAACAATCAAAACAAAAAACTGATGTTTCCGAGAGTCCCGTTTCAAAAAAATACTCGCCTGTCTAGTAAGAATAACGATGTAGACACCCGTTGAAACGTTTCCAAGCTCCCCGACGTTTCGCAACCCGGAATTGGCATTCACAATCAGATAACTTTTTATACAGTTGCGAAACGTTGGGGTACCAACTTTCAATTTCATGAAATTTAAATTTCTGTTTCAGATCCTTTTTGAATTACAATGTGACATGTACACTTCAATTCATCTTTCTCTATCTTCCAAATCTCTCCCCCTACACCCCTCGACCCCTCAAAAACATTAAAAATTTCCGACTTTGCCCCCCTTCCCGCCCCGCCAAAACGCTCAAATTTCCATAAAAGTGTATTTCGAAACACTTATTCCTCCCGAATTGATTACGGACCATCTCCGTCTCCGTCGTAATCCCCCAGGCGACTTTTGGACGAGAGAGCACGAGGAACGGAGAGACGCAGACAGTCGGATGTTACGACACACTTGCTTGGGCGCTTTTGATGGCAATCTTTGCCGAGTTCTTCGGTGGTCGAAACGGGAATTAGGGCGACGGAGGAGATGTCAAGTGGCTCCAGAAGTCACGTCTTCTGATGAGCCCAGCATTCAATTCGACTTTGGCTTTCACTTTACAAATTCCGAAACATTTATTCATGTTCATTGTGACCGAATAGCACATACATCGACCAGAATCAAAGAGAAATACATACAAATTAGTGGAATTACAGAACAGCATTCGAAAAATAGAATCATGGAGGCGGGGATTTGGAGAAGGGGGAGGGGAGGGAAGGGGGCAGGCAGCGGGAAGTACCGGTAATGGAAGAAGACGGAGCAAAATGAAAAAGAAGAAGACAAATAAGAAGAAGAGTACCCGATGATGAAGGCATATTCAAGGCATATTCAAGGAGACACAATTTGCGGGAAAGCGGCCAGGAATCGTTCCAAGACCATGACGGCGTCGGGTCGACCCATGACTCGGAGGGTTTGGAGCAGGTCGGGTACGGCACGGGCAGATCCTGAACAGGATGCTTCCCAGAGGTCGAGCAGCAGGGAGGTCGGGGAGCAGTCCGGGAACGAGGCGAAGAACTGAAAAAATGGGGGATTATTTGCGGTTTCAGATAAATTTTTTAACGGGATCTGGATATGTTTTCTTAATAAATATTTTATAATGGTAAAAGAAAAAATTCAGTTTCAGAAATTCTGTTTATCCATAAATTCATGGAAAGAAATGTTGAATAGGATTGTGATTTTCAGGCTCTTGTTCCTAGGAATATTAGAGGCATATCTAAGCCCACTAGGTTGAAATGAAAATATTTTCAGTTTCAAACAAAACCGATATTGCCATCATAACATCAGAGCTATGTTTCTGCAATTGTAGTTAAAGTTTTTCAGAAAAAAAAATTCAGTTTCAAAATTCTCATTTTTTTGAATCCTGGCGCGCATGTTTTACTACTTGTGAAAACAACACTTCTTCTTATGAGTCACCCAACCCGATACGTCATCTTTAGGCGTCAAATTGACACATTATCAGTGATAAGGAAGTGACACCATTGATAACAGCAGTCGTTATCAGTCATAACTTATTATCAAATAAGTTGCGTAATATTTGCTGCCATTGTCAGAGAATACTCACCTGCAAATACCGATCATAGTGCAACTTCTTGGCGAGTCCTCTCCAATCGCAATGCGTGTCATTCGGCATGTCCAGCAGCATCGCCAACTCGTTTTTCACATGAATCGGAAGTCGGAATTCCACAATCACACTTCCCTTCTCCCGTTCCTCGCAAGTCTTGTCGTAGAGCTCCGGCTCATTGCTGACTTGCATGACCATTGGCTCCGTGGAACTGGCCTTCTGGTAAACGATAACACGTGTTGAGAATTGCGGAGGAATCTGATCTCGCGGGCGGAATTTCAACGAGCAATGCAGTCCGTTTTGAGCGACCCATCTATGCTGGTGATCCGAGATCTCGACGACATCGGGTCCATCGCAAGTGTATCCGGGCACGACGTCTTCGATGCAGATGCACAGATTACCCTTCTCATTGAGAATGAAGTCGTTGGACTCGCAGAGGAGTCGGGAGCCGTCTTCCTGCTTCCAGACACTTTCCATGGCTGCTCCGGTCTCCGGGACACAGTAGACTCTCAATTCGAATGATCTGCGGTACGAGGACATGTCCATTGGACCGAAGATTGCCAGATGGACACGTTTCGAGGCACTCAGAGAGTTTCTCCGTGGATGTCCAGCCAACATGATTCTCGACAGCGATGAAGTCATCACATGACACCATCCGAACCCATCGCACTTCTTGCCCGGCTGCTCGAACTGCACGAACATGTTGGTGTTCAGATTCTCTTCTCCGATCGTCACGGCCTTCTGCCAGCCGTCTCCTTCATCGGAATACAGGGTGAATTGCCAGTTGTCACGGGGGAAGGTGGAGGCGCAGTGACGGAATGAGACGACGACGGGGCGACGAAGCACGTTGGATTCCTGGGTGGAGACGTCGCATTGACCAATGACGATGACGGGAGAGAGGGCGGATTCGATGGCTGGAAAGATAACGATTAATGAATGCTCGATAGGGAAATGGTACTGTACTCACGTGGCAAATGCGGTTGATCCGTCAAAACATCCGAGACGGCCAAGTACAGCATCTTCTCGTCTTCCACTGCCAACTCGGGCACAATCAGTCTTGCGCCGCTCTTCGACAACGACAATCTCGCTCCATTGCAATCGATGGTAGCTGCCACGATGCTCTGCGAGGTGTCCAATCCAAGGCAACTTCTATCCTCCAGATAGTCGTAAAGTGTGGCGTAATTGTCATCATCGGAGCAATTGGAACTTGATGTCCTGAGGATGGTTCGCTTGCCTCCAGAGGAGCTGGAAGAGCTGCATTCTTGGATAAGGGCCGCCCGGGAGCCAGCATTCCTTGTTGATGAGTACCCACTGAAAGCGCTCTTTCCAGATCTCAGTGTAGTCGATGGATGATGTGGTAGAGGGGGCGGATCAAAGTACTGTGAACACGATGATATCTTTTCTCCAAGTAGCGTTCCATGTTGATGCTCTAGCAGAAGACGTCGAACTCCTGGAGGCTCCGAGTAGTAGATGCCGCCTTTCTCCGGGATTTTAGGGAGTTTCGATGGCTTCTTGGACTTTTTATTGCCTCCTCTTTTGCAGCAGAACATGGCGAGGATGGCGAGGATGAAGGTGGCGACGATGAAGATTGAAGCAACCGAGCCATAGACGGCAGTGTCGCTGATCACGATTCGGGAGGAGTCGGCGGAGCACATTCTGGAAAAAAAGAAGAAGAAGGGTTTTGGTTTAGGATAGTGGAGAAAGCAAGTAACTCACTGTGCTGGACACTCTTGTGTCATAAGATCATCTCCAAAGCAGGGCTGTCCTCCGTTCATCGGCGGCGGCACCGTACACGCCCTGGTTCGGTATCTGTGACAACTGGAAGAGCACGCACTCCAATCGCTCCACGTGCTCCATCCTCCGTCCAATTTGCATGGTACTTTGCAATTCCTCGTCATCTCCTCTTCTCCTTTACAGTATTCTCCGTCGTTTAAAGGCGCAGGGTTGTTGCAAGTGCGGGTTCTTCGTTGATGTGGCAGGACTGCGTGCGGGTCACGGATTCGGTGTGCGTGTTGTCTGAGGAGAGCACAATCCACGTGGCAAGTTCCGATCCAAGGGGACCATTCGGACCAACCGCCGTCCACTAGAAATGGGAAATTGGCAATTGTAGAAGGCGGTACCATGTCTATTAGACCCCCCCCCCCAAATCAAAAAAAAACAAAACAAGGAGTCAAAATTGTTTCTGTTTCTGTTCCTCGCCGACAAAAACAGGTGAGACAGAGACAGAAACAAGTCATCTGCCAGCCAGCCACCCCTCGCAAACTTATGTAATCGGCCGTGTCTTGGGGGTGTCTTTGTGTGCCGTGTGCCGCTACTTCTGCTGCTACTGGAGGGACGTTTTCTCCCCCCCACCTCGGCCCCTTTTCCCTCGGAGTCACAATTACATAACGTGTTCAAGTTTTACGATCTCTTTTATATGATGTCGCTTTTTTTGTGTTTCGGGGCTTGTGAGCGACGGGCGACGGCAGGACACCCCGTTACATGGCGTCGGGTAGGTAGTTTTGAAATGTGTGAAGGGGAATGAAATGGGGTGTGAAGGAAGGACGTGGCGAAAGGGAAGAAGGGAAGGGGGGGTCAGGTGATAATTGTAACCTGGGGGAATCGAAAGGGGGCTAGGAAGAAGAAGATTAGGAAGAAATGAAATGAAAAGTCAACCGGTTTGTATCAACAAAAATTCAGCGGATGCAGTGAGTGCAGTGAAATTATGAAATCTGATTGAAACTGGGAACTTTTCGAGTTAACGGTGCGCTTGTATTGTTGGCTAAGGTGGCTAGGCTAGAGCACCTATAATCATAGCAACATCTAAATCTTTCTGTTTCAGAAACTACATATTCAGCTTCATATTATTGTAGAGTGTTATGTTACTGATAATCTCTTTCATTTGAAACCAAAAACAGTAGCAATTTTGGAAAACTTCAATATGTATTTATGTTCGCATATTTCAGATTCAGAAAATGCATCCCCAAGTCGACCGGTTTGAATCGAAACATTAGTTTGACTACTGGATGCAGTGAGTGCCAAGAAATTATGAAATCTGATTGGAACTGGGAAATTTTCGAGTTAAAAGTGAAGTCTAAGCCAAGTTGAGTTGCCATCTACTGTTCGAAACCGACCGGGAATTTTTAATATTGTGAGCTAATGTAAAGCACCTAAATACAATCATAGCAACATCTAAATCTTTCTGTTTCGGAAACTCTTCGTTCAGGTGAGTATCATATAGTGACCGATTCAAAGAATAATATTTAGCAACTGCTTGAACCCGAAAACGGTTGAAATTTTGGGAAAGTTAAATAAATCCTCTGATTATTTATTCAACTTCAGATTCAGAAAATACATGGCTTATTCAGGAACTTTGAAACAGGAATTTTCAAGTTTACAATTAGAGCAGGTATCTCTTTTCATACTGTCTTCAAGTCCCCTTCCCCGCTTTTCCCCATAATTTTCAAACAGAACTCCCCCTTTCACTCACCAAAAACCTGCACTTCAACCGGATCTGTCCTCCTCGAATTCGCCACATTCGTCGCTTCACACGTATAGTTCCCACTGTCCGATAACCTGGCGGCGGACATGATCAGACTGCCGTCGGATGCTCTGATAACATTGGCGTCCGGGGCGACGACGACGCCATCTTTGTACCAGGTGAGCTGTAATTTGTTGCGTCATGTGCCGTTGAGATGACATAATCGAGTTCTTTGTTCCGATTTCATTGGCTCATTAAGTCTGCTGTATAAGGTCATCATCATTGCATCCCTCCTCCCCCTTATACCAGATGTTTCTCAGATTTCACATTACCGCACCTGCTCCGCTCCGGGAGGAGGAGGAACATGTGTTCTGTGAGTGTCTCATCTTCTTCCCCAACTCACCTCCGCCTTCGGATCGGATTCTGGCGCCTGGCACGGCAACTGAAGAGTTGTTCCCTCTTGAACGCGTTGTGAGACGGGCGATTTGAGGAAGTGCTTGCGCATGTCTGAAAAACGATCGGATTGGTCCCTGGATCCCTGGATTTTTGGATGAACAGAAAGGGAAAAAGAGGATGGGGGAGGGGAGGAAGTAATTGAAGCATTGCTGCCGGAATAGTACGATGAACTCGGAGGAGCCTTGATTGGGCAGAGTCAGTCAGCAAGCCTAAGCATTCACGTTTTCAAGTGGTTTTCGGGTTGGACCTCGTTAGACCTCCCAGCAGTCAAACGGACGGGGGAGGAGGCTGTTGCATCGACGAGTTCATCGACTCGAGACCAGCATCTAATTGTTGACAGACATGGAGTTACGCAACAATAGTTACGCGATGCTCAACACTTGGGAATGATGGGAATGATCAAGATAAACGGATTAAAGGGTCCGATTCGGAGCGATGACGTGGTATGGTTGTTAGGGAGATATGGATCGGGAATGGGACCAACCATATGGGAAAGAGAAGAAGAAGAAGGAGGAGGAGGTAATTATGATCTATTCTATCAATTCGCGACCAGTAAGGAGGAACACTTTCCCCTGACAAATGCCCTCTTTGAAACTGTGAATTACTTGAGTAACCTTGGAACGAACAAGTGACAAACATCCAGAAGTGGACGGGGGTTAGATGTTGTCCCCCTTCTCCTCCGAATAGTTCAAACAATGCGCGAATATGGAAGAAGAATGGATTCGGGTTCTTCTACCGGAAGGCGAGTAATTGGCAACACTTACACTTCTGGGTTACTCAGGAATTGTGACGATGGAAATTCAGTTATGGATTTGGATTTGACAGATGATGGGCTATGGCTATTTGGGAATGAAAAAGTGAGAGGTATTTGGATTTGACTGTTTCAGTAAACCGTTAAGTTTTTCGATTTTCGAATCGGATCACTAACATTGAGGTGTTAAAATATCTGTTTTTCAAGCGCTGAAAGTTGAGTTTGCATTTGCATTTCAAACGTGATCTCGGCGCCTCTTTATGTCTGCGCCTCACTCTCTAACGCGTTGCCACGTAGCTACGTGTCGTAGCTCAACCGTCATCATTCGAAAACGAATGATAGACTGTTAAAATTGTAAAAAGATTCAATCCAATGCGAGATGCGAATTTAAATGATCTAGAAGAAGCTGTTTCATGGAACAATGTAATAAAAAATGAAAAAATCACAAGCAAATTAATGAGAAGAATCTTGGATCCATAGAGGCAGTAACAGTTCAACAAAAACAAAGAATCCTTGACTATTCTCTGAAACAGTGACTGCCGAGTTCATTGATAACCGAGGGCCTATTGCAACAAATCACTGTTTCTATAGGAAAATTGACTTTATGATTAAGCTGAAACAGGTGATTTTCATGCCATCTTTTACAGTTTCACACGTGTTTTAACACTGAAATCCTATGCACCAACTTTACTTGACTCGTGCCCCCTTATACTGTCTCAATCCAAAAACTCCCACTTTCACCCTTCCCCTTCTCTCCCTTCTCTCCCTCCAATCCACTCCCTCAACCGACCACGTCATCTATGATTATGCACTATCCAAACACCTTCTCCTGCCCCTATTACACACTGTACTACCTGGTGTCAGGTGGGGGGGGGGCCACTGTTTGTTGACTTATCATGTCACCAATCCAAGCAAAACATACGGGAGCTGACTGACTAGCTGTATCAACCCGATGGGAAGGAAGGGTCC
>LR566377.1:3304-14426 GCA_900536345.3 Caenorhabditis sp. 39 LS-2015 | reverse complement strand
TTTTTAAATTTTGAATTTACAAAACTGAAAAAAAAAAATTTTTGACTTGGAAAAAATTATTTTTTTAATTTTTTAATTTTTGAAAATTGAAATTGGAAAAATATTTTTTTTTTAATTTTTAAAATTTTTTTTTTTTTTTTTTTTTTTGAACATTTTATTTTTTCCCAAAGTTTTTTCCATTTTTGAGTGATGTTTTAAAACTATCAAAAATTAATTTAAAAATCTAAATTTTTTAAAAAAAAATTTCTAAAAAATTTTGAATTTTTTTTTAATTTCAAAAAAAAATTATTTTTTTTTGAAATTATCAAATTTTTTTCCAATTTTTCAAAATTAAATAAATTTAAAAAAAAACTCCAATTCCCACAAAAAATCAGTTCATGGTGCACCCAGTGTTCAGTGAACCGACCCAAAAAAAAACCGGAAAAAAGTGTAAAAACCACACCGGAAACACGTAAAAAGTTATATTTCTATTTCTAAAATAAATTTTTCATTCATCGTTTCTCCTCTCCCCTCCCCCGAGTCAAACAAACTTTTCGATACGTTTTCCAAATTGAAATTGAAACTTTCAAGCTCCGCCCACTTTAGATGACGTCGGAGGAGACTCTGGAGGGTGATTCGGGGGAGTAGAAGAAGGAGAAGAAGAAGAAGAAGAAGTTGATGGATTCAGAAGACAGCTTCAGATAAGAAATGTAACGTAACGCTTCAATGATCAAAATGGGAGCCATTTTAAGATCCGAAAAAATTGGAAAAAAATCCGTCCAGACTATAAAATTTTATGGTGCTGTGCTTTTTTTTGTTTGAAGGATGACATTTTGGCTCGACGAATTCTAGATTTTTCGGGTAGATTTACGAGGATCAAAAGGCAAGATTAGATGGGGATCTTAGAGCACGCGACGCGACCGCAGCGCGTCTGATTATATAGATATAGGGGATCTAGAAGTTACGGAAGGTCTATCATGGGGTAGATTTACGGAAAGTTTGAAAGTTAGTGTACTAGGATAGATTCTATAAGTTAGTGTAGATTTACGAGGATTGCTTCTATGACTTGGGGTAGATTTACGGAGACACTTTCCTTTCAGAAATGACGAATCCCCCAAATCCACCCACCCTTCCGAACCAAAAATCGGAGACTCTCTTTCTCCGGAAATGAGCCGCCGAACAGGAAATGATGGAACAAATGGATTGGAATAATGAAAAAGTGGAATTCCAAATGAGTCGGACGGATGGGTGTGAAATCACCGGGATTACGTGATTTTTAGAGCGATACGTGTGGGGGAAGGGGAATTGGTTGCGTATGGTACACGGACGTTTTGCAACTGTAACTCAAAACGGTACAGTTAAAATAATGATTTTTCGGTTTAGGCTTATGGCTTCTATTTCCCAGATTGTGATCGTTAAAGTTACTGAAGGTACGCAGCCAAATCGTCTAGCTCTAGATAAGCTGTACAATTGGAACAATTGGAACAATTGTTTACCAATAACAACATTTTTTGCCTTTTTCTCAAAAAAATGAAGGCGATAAGCTGTACGATTGTATTGTCACGGAATCTAGACGAAAGGGTCTTAGTTAACATAAGTAATACATGGAAAGACTAAGATAAATAAGTAAATAAGCGAATAAATGTATAGAGGAAGACGAGGAGGAAAGCAATTATTTACTTGAACACTTGCTCTTATCCTAATCTACATCTGTTCTTTCGCTTTTCAGACTTGGAATCAAAAAGAGAAAATGGTTATGCATCTGGGGACAGGACTCTAGACACCCCCGACGTTTCGCAACTGTTCAATTTTTCTCTTCGGTTCGATTTTCGCAAAAAGTAACGGATCCCAATGTCCTGTCGATCAAGGAAGCGGTTGCGAAATGTCGCGGTTAGCGGGAAATGAAAAACTAGTTACCAATGCCACCAATCTAGCAGTTTTACGCTTTTAATTTCGGTCTTCTAGACACCCCGACGTTTCGCAACTTGCCCTTCCTATCTCAGTCTTCTAGTTACAGAAAAAGATTGCGAAACGTCGCCTAACGTCATCACGTCATCAAGAACTGATAAAACCCAAACTCCGAAACCGAAAAACAACAATCCCTCTTGTTGTTCAGATTCTTCCCGACCAATCATCTGAAATCATTGAATATCCTGCTCCGTCCCCGTCCCGCCCGTCTGCTAAAAGATGAAAAATGTCAAAACATTCCTTTGTGAGCACCGAGACGAACGTTCTCCTGAAAGAAAACATTGATGATAGACGAATGACGTGGAATATTATAAGAATAAGATGAGATTTTTTGTCTTGATGACGAGTCATGTCAAATGAGTCAGAAAATAAGGGGCAGAATGATTGGAATTTGTGATTAGATAAGCATGAAGATCAGATGGAATCTATGGGGGACCAATGAGAAAGTGAATTGGCTGACAATAAGTATGTCTTTTATACTCAGCCAAACTGCACCGGTTGAACTTTCTCTTCACGTAAGAGCCGCTCCACTACATTTCTATGACGTCAAATAATATAAATAAATAATATGTGAAATTTTTTTTTTTTCAAAAACGCACCTTTGGAATGCTCCCAAAAATTCAGGAAAAAGGTTAAAGGTGAGACATGAAAAAGGGAAAAAGCGCATTGAACCTTGACACCTCCCGCTCTCCCACTATACCCATGCGAATTTGACCCATGACAGCCGGCAAGTTTCGTCATTTCGTCTCGTCAGTCACATAAAATTACACATTACCCGAAGATACGTCTTCGGAATTTTTTAGAATCCTCCATTCCTTCACGAGACGCCCGGGGATTCAGAAGACGTCAAACGGGAAAAACATGTGTGTGTTTGCAGAAGGAAAAAAAGAAAGTTTTTGAAAACAATGCCTGTTTCCGGCGCTGGAAGAATAATTGGCTTTTTTTGAGACGGGAATGTTTGGATCGAAACTGAATAACGAAGGGAAAAATCAGAGAGAGCGAGGAAAATTGAAAAAAAAAGAAAAGAAATAAAATTGACGCGGGATACGGTTTCGGTCAATGTGTGCAAACACCACCACGCGCAAATGCACAAAAATTGTTATTTTGCAAAAAATTTGAATTTTTCTTCAGTTTTTTATAAATTTTCTTGAAGTTTGCCCGTTTTTTTTTTAAAAATTGCTTGTTATATTTACTGATATTTAACAACTTTCTCTAAAATTTCTGAAAATTTGTGAGAATTTATTTTTTTCATTTTTTAGACGTTTTTCTCGATTGTTTCTTGCCCATTTTTGTTTTAAAAGCTGATTTTCAAATTCAAAGCATTTGTTTCAGTAAAAAAGAACAAAAATTCCGTGAAAAACGTGACAAATATCAAATAAAATTGGCGTGGAATACGGTATTTGTCAATGTGTGCAAACACCACCACGCGCAACTACACAGAAAGTAATATTTTTCGAAAAATTCGAATTTTCCTTTTTTTTTCTCAATTTTTCTTGAATTCTAACCATTTTTCTTCAAAGTTATCATTTTTTACTTTAAAAGTAACTACTGTCGCTAAAATACGGATATTTTTTTAGCTGAAAAATTAATTTCCGGCCTAAAATTGAAATTCTTCAAAAAACATTTTTGATAGTTTTTCCCGATTATTTTTGAAAATTTCAACAGCATTTTCTATTGTTAATATCAAGAGAAAACTCGGAAAAATGAGAAAATTGCAAAAAAAATTCAGAATTGAAAAAATTTCTGAAATTTTCCGCGAAATGTTTAGCTGCTTTCAGTTGAATTTAAGCGTTGTTTTTCTGCTTTTTTGCGAGAAAAACTTAATGGATCGGTCAGTTTGATGAGCAATTGAATTTTTACGTTTTACTCGGAATCGTTTTTTTTCTTTTTCAAAATTGGAAAATAAAGACAAAATAATTTTTTTAGTTGAAAATTTGTTTTTCAACCCGCTGGTCTCGAAGCGCGAAACTTTTCCGTATGGATTACTATACTAAGAAGGTTCAAAAAGTTAAGCTGCGTTGCTCCAGAACGGGCTTAAAAATGACAAAGAACTCTCAACGCACAAAGCTCCGTTTTCATTGTTTCCGGGGGAAGAGAAAGGCGAAAGCGAATGCAAATCTTGCACGAAATGACGAATTTTTAGGGAAGCGGAGGGAATTTCGGAGAATGTTCGACATTTTCCGAACTGCCATTTTTATCGTTTTTTTTTAAATTTCAGAGGATTATTTTTGACCTTTTTTGAATTTTTGTTAGCATGCATGATATTCTATGGTAAATACATTTGTTGCCTCTATAGATGCTGGCCGAATCTGCAAAAGGATCACGGAATGGAACGGGATTGATGAGATGAATGGGACGAACTCGGTAAGCCAATGAAACAGTCAAGAGAAGCAATCGATGGGTTATCCAAAAATTTTTCGCAGCGTTTTACCGAGAAAGGGTGCCCAACGAAAAGATGGCAAGATGACGTGGCCGCAGAAGTGAAAAACTATCAGCACAATCGAACTTTAATTGGCCATGGCAAATCAGGAAGGAGAAGGACCGGAATCATTGCCGAACACGGTCTATTTGAAGTCTCCAAGTGAGCAAGTGTTTATTTACCGCTTCCACGTTGAAAACTCAGACAAAAGATGTACGCAGCGAAATCCTCATTTTTCAAAAACAAAAAAAACTCTCAAAATAGGTAAAATAATGGTTCCGTTCCGATCGCCCTAGAAATCGCCCCATCCCAAAATAGGCCACGCCCCATTCCAAACCCCGCCCATTTTTTTGTTGGCCTATCAATCATGTGTTCTATTAGATACGAGGCGAAAATTGCCTCGTAATAGAGCATGAAAATCGGCTATATTTCGCAATGATTGATTGATGCGAAAATTTGAGGGAATTTCCGGTGATTTTCGCAGGGAATATGGAGTACGGTAATAAGAATGGCACCCCGACGTTTCGCTACCTTGGCTGCCTAGCCTATGAAGTACTTAAGTAACGTTGCAAAACGTCAGGGTGTCCCAAATATAAAAGTTTTCCGTTTTTCCTCTTTCGTCGGGGAAAAAATAATGAAAAATCGACGGACGCGTCGCGCTGGCCGCCGAATTGTTTTTCCCCTTTTCTACGGTCATTAATATGGCTGGGAAAAAAGGCAAACGGTCATCATCAAAACAATAATGTATTGTTTATTTAAATAGCGCGGTTCGTCTTGGTTTTCAAAATTAAATAATTTATGTTTTTGAGAGGCGAGCGAAATCGAGAGATCACAAGAGGGTTTTTCGAAAGATTTTCGGTGGCGGTGAGAAGTTGAAGTGAAAAATTGGGGAGATATCACAAAAAATAGTGGGAATAAAGGGAGGGCTATAGAGCGCGTTTGCAGTTTTGAAAATGCAATTTTTGAAAAAATTTGAAAAAAAACGAAAAAAATATTTTTCGAAAAATATTTTTTCTGATTTTTTGAAATAAATTCAAAATTTTCAAAACAGCAACTCTGCGCTCTATTGCTCTAGAATTTACATAAAATTAGAAAAAATAGAAAAAATAATCAATTCGTGTCATTTCCCGACACCCAGCACAATATGTTCATCATTTCCTATCCGCATCGTCTGTTTCATGTCGTCTATCACCAATCCGGTCATCCGAATCGCTGATTTCATAACATCATAGTCGTTTTTTGGGAGAACGTTTCGATCCGAATCGATATTCGTCGTGATCGGCGGCGATGTCGGTTTTGTCGGTTTTTTCGCGTATGTTGGTCGTGGTTTTGGCTGGAAATACTGATTTTTTATTATTTTTTTAGTGGGGTCTTGACGCGACTGTTGGGCTACGGTAGCAGTTGCTTCAGCTGTGCGAATGGCGAATTTTTGAGTAAATTTACGGAATTTGACGAAAGTTACGGTTGAAAATTCGAAAACTACAAACAGTAACCCGAAGAATCGTGGCGGGACCTAAAACTGCTTACCACCGCAATCGAAGCCGTCATCCGGCCGGCGGCATGTGTCGGTTTCCTTGAAAAATTGCCGATTCCACTCGGTTTTCTGTCGTTTTCCACTTGTCGAAACGCTTCCTGAATCGATGAAACGAGACGCATCCGGCGTTTTGTTTGCAGATTATTGGGCATTTTCATTTTCGGTTGGCAGAAATTTGAATTTTGAACAACTGAAGACGGGCGGACTGGAATCGCAGCTCGAGGAGGTCTCGGTCGAGCGGTTTTCCGCTTTTTCTCCTTTTCCAGATAGATTTTTGTCTGAAAAAGTACTCGTACGCAGCCAAATCTCTAGAAGGATATGCTCACCTCTTCCAGCACGGCGACAATTTTCAAATTGAATTCGTCACTCGCTGCGGCCAATTTTCGGCTCAATTTCTGCACCGATTTCCGTTCGTTTTTCGAGAAATTCAAATTCGAGTTCTCGTGCGACGACGACGACGAAAATCGCCGAATTTCCTCGGAAATCGTATAGAAAAGTTCGCAGAGCCGAGCGGCGAACGAGCACATTACGCGCATTTCCAGCGATTGTTGACTGCAAAGTGTTCATGTTATTAATAAAATGAGCCGCGACGCGACCGCAACGCGTCTGATCTTTTTTCGAAATAAAATGTAAAATTTACCTCTGAAAACGTTTGCCAAACGACTTGAGAACCTGATTGACACGTCGGCAACATGTAGAAATGCTGAAAATTCAATTTTTCCAAAAATTTCGAAAAAAAACGATCCATGGACTCACTTCTGTCCCGCCGCCTCTTTTCCGGCCGATCCGAAGTCCAAATTCTTCAATTTCTCGATTTTCAGTCCCGTTTCGTAGAGTTGTGTCGCATTTCTATTCGACTGCTCGTTTTCCGACACGAAACAGTCGCGCGGGTCTACTGAAATTTCAGTTTTTTGAATTTCTAGGAAAAAAACCCACCATTCAACTCAAAAATCGATATCACAAATTCGATAGTGCTTGCCAAATCCGAAACCGTCGTCTCAATGGAATTGATGACGTGGCATTGCGAAGATGAGCTCTGAAAGGTAACTGTAACTTGAAAAACACCAAAATCGCCGCGAAAATGCACAGAAATTCAAATTTCCGTAGAGCGCGATTGCACCTACCTCCGATTTGCCGGCGATCAGATAATCGTTGTCTTGCAGCTCTTCGCTCACATTTTTCTGCCATTCTTCCAGAAATTCGGGCTCTCGGAGCAGCAATTTTATAATCTGGAAAATTATTTTTTTTGATTAAAAAAAAAGAAAAAAATTAAACCTGCTGACTGGCCCTCTCCAACTGAACATCTTCGTCCATACGCTGCGCTGCAAAATTGATTTTGATTAAATTCAAAAATTACCAAAAAATAAATTTAAAATTAAGAAAATAGAGGAATTTGAACTATGGCGTCTACCATTTGAAGCTTGAACAAAAATGATTTTAAAAAATAGAAAAAAGAGAAAAAAAAATTAAATATTTCAATTTATTGCCAATAATCACAGGTTTCGATGAAAAAGTGAAAAAATTAATTTTAAAACAAAAAAAATCGATAAATCACTCCGATTTCTCCTCATTTTCCTCCTCATTTTTGATGGATCTCGGCAGAAAATCCAGATCTGGCCATGTGGAGCAAAACATTTTTCGGCACTGAAAAATGGAATTTCGAATATTAAAAAAATTATTTTTCCAACAAAAATTGAAAATTTTAATTTTTAAAATTTTAAATATTTTTTTAAAAAATTTGTTAAATTTTTTTTTAATTCAGAAATTTTGGAAGAAAATTGAATGTTTGATTTTTTAAATATTCTTTATAATTAGTTTTATTTTCAATTAAATTAAAAACCTTTTTTATTTAAAAATACTTTAAAAATTAAAAAAAACATTCCGAAAATTTGAAATGTTTTATTTTATTTTTATTTCGTAATTTTTTAAAAAATATAAAAAATAACTTAAAGCCACTAAAATGTCAATTTTCAACAAAAAAAACCCACTTGCTCAATAACATTGGCATAGTGAAGAGAGGCGTCGACGGGCGGCACAATGTGTGCATTTGATGGCAGATGGGCCGTCGGGTTGGTGTCGAATTTCATGGAATTGATGGTGAACGACATCTTCCAGTACGGATGGATGTCTGCAAAGGTGGGGAATAAAAAAAGATTTTTTTCGGCGGATAAATATGAAAATTTGAAATTTGAGAGAAATTTTTGAAAAAAAAAACGTTTTGAGTTGCGAAACATTGGGGTCTCTAATATTTAATTCAAAATTAAATGATTAATTTTCAAAACCTCACCATTCTCCTCAAAAATGCGTTCCACAACCGCCGCAACACCTTCGTTTCCTTCATCGTTTTCTCGAGTTCCAGTCGCATGAACCAGGACTGAAATATGTCGATTTACGAATATTATTCGTTTCTAGACAGGTCCCGCCACGAAAATTCATTCCAACGTTGTTTTTTGAATTCGTGGCGGGATCCATCGCCGCGTTCAAATTTATGAGTAATAATTGAAAACTCACAATGTCCCTTTGGCGCTGTACACGCCTCGAAACCGACTTCGACGATTCTGGAGACAGGTTCCGCCGGACGCAGTGATGCCAGATTGATGAGGGTGATCTGGAACGTTTTTTGTTGATGTTGGAAATTGTGTAAAATTTGAAGGGAAACCTTCTCCTTCTCCTCATCCGCCTCCTGCACCGATTTCTGTGTCGCCCAAATCACCCGTTCCACTTTTTCCACTTTTTCGATCGGAATCTTTTCGGGAACAAATCGCGGGGACATGATGACGTGGCGACAGTTGATTCTCTCGTTATTAGCAATCACTGCGACGATTCCACCGTCTTTTCCGCGGATCATCGCTTGAACGGGACGTCCGAGACAGTAGAGACTGCCGAAGACGGCGGCGAGACGGCAGAAACATTGCGAGAGCTCTCCGCATCCGTAAAGTGGAAATAGGAATGGAGAAGGGCCGAAATGGCCGACAGAGTCCATGAATTGACACGCGGCTGTGAGGCCCTGGGAGAAAAATCGATTATTTTGAAATTTTCGGAAAAAAAGAAAATTTTAAAGCAATTTTTTTCGCCCATTCGATTGAAATTTTTTTTTTTTCAATTTTAGAATTTAAAAAAAAAACTAAATTTTCAAAAAAAGAAAAAATTTCATTTAAATTTTCAAAAATTGTATTTTTATTTTTTTGGTTTTTTTACCAAATTTCAGAAATACATTTTTTTTAAATTTTCGATTGTTTTTAAAATCCACAGAATTATTTTATTTTGAAGTATCATCAAAATATTCAATTTTTTTCTTTTTTTTCGCAGAATTTCAGTCAAATTTTCAAAAATTGGATGAAATAATTTTTTTTTCAATTTTCGATTTTTTTCCTTCAGAATTTTAGGAGTTATTGTACTCTTAATTAAAAATAAAAAAAGAAAATTCGCATCCGAAATTAATTTTTAAAAAAAATTCAGGTGAAAATTGCGAAATTTATTTTTTAAAATTAAAAAAAAAATTTTGTTGATAAAACAAAAAATTATTAAATCAATTTTTTTCTAAAATTTTTTTATTATAAATTGACAAATATTTAATTTTTTTAATTTTAATTCAAAAAAATTTTTTAAAAAAAATTCCTCAATAATTTCCTTCAAAATTTAAAAATTCCAAAACTCACACTCATCGCACTGGGTCTTGGCTGTAAAATGCCCAAAGTGTTGATGATAAACTCCTGAAGTGTCTTTCCGACTCCCATTGTCTTCAGAAAATTGGAAAATGGCTTGTCAGCGTGCTCGCCGAGCACTTTTCGACCTTCTTCCTCGGATTTTTGACTCCATTGAGTGCAGAATGTGATGAATTTCATTAGGGCGCGTTTTTCGAGGATTCTGAATAGTTTTTGTTTATTTGAATCGATTTTAAATATTTTTTCAATTTCATAAATAATTTTAGAAAAAAAAAGAACTCACGATAACGCGGCGCACTGAAAAATCTCTCCTTTACTACACGGCACTGGATTCAGGGCGATTCTCTCATTTTGCTGATCCGAAGACGTTGTCGGACACAGTTGACGATTGACGAGCTTGAATTCGGCGTAATGGGACACTTGGGAGTCGCACAGGGTTTGAACCTGGAAATTAAAATAAACATTTTTTTTTTCGAAAACGATCGAGAAATTGATAAAAAAAAACTGAATTTCAAGTTTTTAAAATTTAAATTTAAAAAATTAAGAAAGCAGGAACTTCGTTCGAAAATAATTTCAAGTTTTTTAAAAATTTTGAAAAATTCCCATTTTTTTAAATTTCGAAATTTCATAAATAATTCTTGAAAACTAAAAATAAAATAATAAAAAATTTTTTGAATATAATTTTTTTTTGGAAAATTTCAATAATTGTGCTATTAACATTTTTAAAAATGAAAAATGAAATTTTAAAATTAATTTTCAATTTTTTTCAAAAATTCTAAGATTTTAAAATTTAAATTAATTTTCACATATTTAAATTTTTTTTGAATTTTTGAAAAATAATAAAATGATTTTTTTCGATTAAAATTTTTTAAATTATCAATTTGATTTTTTAAATTAAATCCCACAGAACTTTTTTAAAAAATTCTTTCGGAAATTTGAAAAAAATCACAAATTTTTTTTCCTCTAATTTCCTCCTGACACCCCGACGTTTCGCAACTTCAAAATTCCAGGGAATTGGTTGGTTGCGAAACGTCGGGGTAAGTCATATTTATTTATTTATTTTCAAAAAACAAAGAAACGTACCATAGCGCCTTTCGAGAGCAGCACTTTGGGTACCAAATCGATAGAAAACCGTCTCATCTGCTTCTCCTTTTCCAGTTTCTCCTTGACACTCTCCTCCTCCTCCTCCTCATCCTTCTGAATCCACGTCATCTGCACATCCGAAATAACATCCCGATCGCCGAATTCCACGATTCCCTCCTCTTCCTCGTGTTTCACCAATTCCGCCAATTTTTCCGCCGAAATTTCGCATTTTCTTGGCTTCTCGTTGATCTCGTGGATCATTGACATGGTGAACGACGTCCATTCTCCGCCATAATACTCATTGGTGTCCAGATGAAGGACGGAGAGTCCCGCACGAGCACAAGCCGACGCCAGAATCGCTTCGGGCAGTCCCGTGCCGACGACCACGACGTCAACGTTTTCCGGCAGTTTTTCGTCCATTTTTTAAACAAAAAAATGAAAATTTCTGATTTTGAAAAATTATATTGAAAATTT
>LR566370.1:0-14439 GCA_900536345.3 Caenorhabditis sp. 39 LS-2015 | reverse complement strand
ACTTTCGCCTTTAGCGAGACATATCTCTCGAAACCTTTCCACTCGAGATGTAGCTATCCGGGATCTTGATGGTGAACTTGCGCTGGCAGGGCTGAAAATCGAAATTAAATTGTATGTTAGAATTAGAAAATGCAATCCAATGATTTACCTTAATTCCGTCGTTGCAATCGTGGTAGATGTTGAGTTTGGGGTCGATCGGAGTGACTTCGTCTTCGTGTCCGGCAATCTCGAATTGTCCGTTGGCATTGGTCTTTCCGGAAGCCATCAGGTCGTCGGCGTCAATTCCTGAAACAGATCCACGTGGAATTCTGAATTCTGCGTGGTTCTCTACCTCTGTCATCATCATAAAGCTTGACAAGAACGCCAGCGGCTGGCTTGTTGTTGCACTTGAGAACTCCACGGACTCCGGCCGATTGGGTGTTGCCGATAAGGGCCATGGAAACCGAAAAGAGGGCGAGGAGGAGGATGAGAAGTTTCATTCTGGAATTGGAATTATAGTATGGGTGAATGGGAATAAGGGGGAAGTAAAAAGAGCAAATGAAAGAAGAGGAAGTTGGCCGAAGGAATGAGAAGAGAAGAGGAGGGAAGGTGCCAATTGATTCGACCAGATTGATGAGTTCTCTCGAGTCAATTCGACAAAACAACATGTTGACGGGCGGAATGAAATGATCGAAGAAGAAGAAAAAGAAGGGAAAGAGAAAAAAGAAAGAGAAGAGCAAAGAGAGTGTTTGTTGGTTTGCTCTCTCGGTTCCCATGGAAATGTATATCAAACAGACTAATGAGCAGAGAAAATAATAACATTTGCTAAATATAATTACGAAGAAATGTACGCAGCGAAATTCCGAATTTTCGCTGAAGAGTTTCCGTCTCTGATGCCAATTTATAGGTGATGTTTCAGATGACTAATTCCGGGACACAATGATACAAAGGATTGTATAATCTATTGTTGATTACACATCACTTTCCGCCCCGCCCACTTCTTTTATTTTCGTCTCATTGTCTTTTTGGTCTCCGTTTTTCAGGTTTCCAGAGCAACAAAAACAAAAAGAGACTATACAAAAAAGGGCATCTATAATTCATGATGCTCTTCGAGGTTTCCACTTTGCCTACTCCTTCTCATTTTGTCCCTCGAGATGTCTTCTTCTCGAAACTTCGACCTGGAGTACGATGACTATAAGGAGCGGCGGAATGCAGCTGGAATCGGAAGCAGAGCCAGTTCTCGAAACGGACGGTTCAAACCGGTGGATCAGGAGAAAGAAAAGGTGAAGAAGGAGATTGGAGAGTATGGATTGTGAGTTTGCGTATTTCTCATTTAACGAAAATCTTTTCAATTTTTAGACCGAAAAACGAGTATCAAATGCAAGGATACGAGGAGAAAAACGCTGAAGTTGGAGCAGATGCGTTGGGTTCCGTTCGGACTCTGCGAAACAACCTCCGAGTCATGTCTCTAGAGCACCGAGACAAGGACGAGCCGGTCAAAGCACATCTGTGCCAATCGGCATGTGATGACTTGTCGAAGGCAGAGAAACAACTTGTTGATCTGAGTCATCGGAGAAGCGACGCAGTGGTCAGAGGAGACTCGAAGCAGGCGGAGAAAATTGGGAAGGACATGGAGAGGGTCAAGTCTGATGCGATCCGGAATGCTTACTCGGATTTGATGATGGATGACGGGGCGATGAAGGCGTTCGGTGTGAACTCGAAGTGGACTCCGGATAAGAATCCGATGCCAGCTGACGATTGGAAGCCGATGACACCGATGAAACCGAGGAAGAGAGCAGAGACTCCGAAGGGGAGGAAGACGGAAAGCAGACAGAGTGTCAGGGGGAACAATGATAACAATGAGAGACGGATGAGCACGCAGTCGGCTGAGAGAAGAATCATTCCAACCGAGGAGAGGAAGCAGAGACCGATCAAGAAGAACCAGCGACTCTCGGATGCGCTTGGCGGTGTTGCTCATTCAATTCCAGTCGAGACCCCGCTGGCTGGAGGGTCGACAGTTCAGGATGATCCCTACAAAATGCCAACGTATGTCGGAAGATGTCCGCATTGCCAAGTTACTGAAAACGGTCTGGGAAAGCCGGGAGGGATGGAAAAACACTATGCGAAGGCGTGCAAAGTGATGACTAGCTGCAAGTTCTGCATGAAGTTGACGATGGTTTCGCAGCTAACTGATCACATGATTTATCGTTGCGAGTTTCTGGAAGACACTATGGAGGCTTGTAAGGAATGTGGACTGGCAATGGAGAAGGAGGATCAGAGAAAGGGAGCGAGTCATCCGATGTGCAGAGGAAGACGTCCGCCGTCGGGGGCCCAATGGTGTCCATTATGCACGATTGCTGTGGATGATAACGAAGAGGTGGGGTTGAACAAAAATGGGAGACCCTCAATATTTGAGATTCAGAACTGGAGAGAACATCTGACCGGCAACTGCTACAATAACCCAAGAAACGACGGACCGGAGAAGGATCCGTGGGAGATGAAACAGGATCAAGATGAGGCTCTGTAAGATATTGAATCATGCTGTATAATGAAGTGATTTTCAGGAGAAGAGCCAAGGAGAGACAACAAAAAGAAAAAGAAGAGGAAGAGAGACAGAAAGAGGCGGAGAGACAGAGACAGCAACAGCAGGTGATGGTGAACAATACTGGATATCCGGGACGGATGATAGATGCTGATAAGTTGGTAGTGGCTCTGCAAGAGATTCAGGAACGAAAGAAAGCGGAGAAGAAGAAGAAGTTGAAGGAAGTTGAGAAGGAGAACAATGCGTAATTCATAGAAACGTATTATTTACATCATAAATTACAATATTTTAAAGTTTCGATTTCACATTCAACTGTTTTTCTCTAATCTCCTTGCCCCGGTCTGTAGTCCTCCCTATTCCTCGGACAGCCGTCATATGCCCACCGCGTAATGTCTAAATTGAAGTAATGCTGATGATCGGAATCTGACAGGTTGCCCACTTTGCTGCTATAAACAAACTGACATTGTCGAAGAGCCGAGAAGAGTTACCTGCAGAATGGCTGGTCGGCTTGTTCGCAAATTTGAAACGATGCGCCCTCCCGCATGTCATTATCGTACCAAACTTCACTTCTCGGATGATAAAGTGCGAGGTTGTCGATGTTATCGTAGAACGGGACGCGCGGCGCATAGTCATGTGCATGGATGATGTGATACGAGTAGGGAAACTGGAAATTGAGGATGAGACTGTTTCTGGCAAAAGTGAATACATTCATACTGTGCCACATAGCGAATTCATAGTCAGTGCAACGTGGACATCCGAGCAAAACGATTTTCATGTTGAACGGAGAAGCCAATCCGGTTTGAGCAATGTACGCGGAACTGATAAGAGCCAATGAGGCGCCCATGGAATATCCGGTGACCTGGAAAGAGTTCTCAAAGTTGAAGAGATCGTGTCGAGACCCTTCTACCCAGATTTCGTATTCAGGATTAAGACTGATGAGACCCTTGAGATCCTCTCCGATTCCACTATCCCACATGGAATGGAAGTTGTCCGAGAACACTTTTGTCACTCTTCCGATATCGAAAAACGGCACGGTTCCACTGAAAAATTAAATTTGATATAGGAAAGAGAATTTTATGTTGACTTGAAATTCCCAATTTTGAACAGATCGTAGTACTGATGCGCCCCGTGAGACCCGCGGAAAGTGAGCACAATGACTTTCCGCGAGTGGTCGACTGCTGTGTATCCAGCACATGTGACATCTGAAACTGAGAGATAGAGAGAGAAGTTGAAGTTGTGGCAACCTGAGAATAAAGACGAGCAATTGGATACCCGACGCTTGTTGAGAGTCATTGTGGGCACTTGGTTGCTGCAAAAAAGGAATGCACTTGAAGCAAGAGAAAACGGAACAAACTCGAGACAGATTTGAGGATTTTCAAGTCGCACTGCTACCGTAATCGGTAGAATTATATTTCTGACAAAGTCATCATCGTATGCATACTGAGGTACTGGGACTGAAGGACAGTTTATGGGAAGCTGAAAGGCAGTTTACTAATAAATACTAGAAATTGTAAATAACACTTACTGCAACTGGGTTACTACAGTCAGTGTCTTCTGAGACACAGGAGCTGTTATCCAGACAAAATCTTCAAAAAGTATTTATGTATTCTGCGAAAAGTTTTCATGAACTTACAGCCGACCGTCTTGTAAACAATTCCAGCAATCTTTTGCTGAAAGTCGCAGAAAAAGGTGTAAGAGGAGGTAGGCGACAGGCGAAGGAGGCATTTGAGCGGGGCCGCAGTGCTCAACAGAACCCGTGATAACGCCAGTTCACCGAATTCGGTCTCTCGTTATCAGAGAACTTGCTGCATTTGAATCGCTTTTCAAATGTTGCCAAGTGTTGGCCCCGTGCACCGAAAGTGCGTGTGAACCTTGCCGCAGTTGCGTCTTTGAACCGATTGACTCTCGAAGGAGAATGACAGCGAATGACACACGAAACATTGTTTACAGAACAAGTATTAATTATAGACATTCACATTTGAATAATACAAGGTAAGGGATGATTAATACATACAAGTTATAGAATAATATCAATTCTGTGCATAAGCGCTGATGTTCTTCGGGCACCCGGCATGCCCCCAAGCGGGCAGATCAATGTTGAAATAGTAGAGATGATCCTCTCCAAGCAAACCCTTCTCCACTGTGTTGCTACAGTAATCTCCATCGGCTTCCGGACAAATTTCATATGGATCTCCGACTTTCATGTAGTTATTATACCAGACTTCGGTTCTAGGATGGTAGAGAATTGATCCGGAATGAGGATCGATCATGGGCTGTCTGGTGGCGAAATCCTTTCGATGGACGATGTGGTAAGAGTAGGGAAACTGGAATTGGTGGATATTATTTAGGAATCATTCCTATAATATGCAAGCTTGAACTATTTTCCGCGAGCTAAATTTTCAAAAATATTCAGTTTTTTCAAATTTTTTTAAACATTTAAAAAATGTTCAAATTTTCACAGTGTCAAGGAGACATTTTCGAGATTTTATTGACAAAATTCTAGCTCGAAGTTTCTAGATTTAAGAAAGTTATGAGGTTTTCAAGATTACGGTATAAATTGGTCCCTCGGAATGGGTTGGTCCCTCAAAAAAACGAATAGACGATCGAGACGGATTAGCAGAAGGTTGTTGTTGTTCCTCTGAACTATGCTCCTGGGGAACCTGATCAGACTACAGACATTGTATCGAATTGTCATCATGGTCCGATCAAGAAAACACCGCTCCTTGGCTACAGTCACCCACCTGTTTTTTGGTCGGGCCGTTTGGGACAATGTCTGTAGTCTGATCAGGTTCCCCAGGAGCATAGTTCAGGGGAACAACAACAACCGTCTGCTAATCCGTCTCGATCGTCTACCCATTTTTTTGAGGGACCACCCTGTTCCAAGGGACCAATTTTTTGCCTGATCTTGAATACGATAGATTTCCGTGCGAATACCATTTGATCGCGGTCCGTGCCCCCCAATCTGAATGCGGCGAAGCCGCAGGTTCAGGCTGGTAGACAATATTCGTTTGAGTTTCACTTACCGTTGCTGAATGCCACTCCGCGAACCTGTAATCTCCAATCCTCCCAGCACCCATCGCAACAACTTTCATTTGCTCAGGTTTATACAATCCCGTGGTCGCGATATACGAAGAGGCCGTCCATGTGAGCATGGCTCCGAGAGAATGCCCGTTGACCCACAGTTCATAGTTCGGATACTTGTATTTCAGCTGTTTCAAGTCTTGGAACATTCCGCTGTTCCAGAGCAGCATGAACGAGTCGTAGACCACTTTGAAGATCTTTCCGTTGCCGTTGAAGTACGATTGCAAACCGCTACAAGATAAGAAACAAGTAGATAAAAATAATGAACAGGGAACTCACAACTTTGCAATTTCCTCTCCCATCTGCTCTAATTGATCCTTTCCATGAGCTCCTTTGAACGCGATCACAATTACTTTTTGTTTGATGTCATAAGCAGTATATCCCACGCATGTCACATCTGAAACTGTTCGAAGACTGTTTATCGAGATGGAGGGACTGACCGCTGAACATATCAGTGCAGTTGACCGTTCTGATCTGATAAAGTTTCATTGATGGCAGTTGATTGCTGAATAAACAAGTCACAGTTCGCACTACATTTCCTACAATTCGACTCACTCGAAACAAAGTTGCGGGTTTTCGTTCTGTGCTGCCGTCGAGATCACCATCTGCTGGGTCCGCATGAACTCATCGTCATACGCGTATTGGGGAGATGGGAAGGATGGACAGTTCAGAGGGACCTGGAAGTTAAGGTTCGGAAGATGGAAGCGCAACGGAATGCAAAGTACCAGGATATGAGTTTGACACTTCTCGAAGACTGTTTTGTAGCATTCCGAGTTCTCAACGCACCATCTAATAATGAAAAATTAATTTCACCACTGACAAGAAATACTCACACTTTGCCAGTTTCTGTGCAATCTGTGCAATTATCTGCAGCGCCTGGAGCAAGTAAAAATGAAAGAAAAAGAAGAAAACGAAGAGTTTCGGACATTGGATTCAAACGAAATGGAGCAATCACCGCTTTTATAATGTCGAATGTTATCGATGATATCAACTTTTCAACGGTCAGGTCTCAACACAAGTCACAAAAGGAGATGATAGTCTGAACATTTATCACAAACTAAAAAGTAGTCGGCATTATGGCTGAGCATAGGCACTTATATTCTTCGGGCATCCGTCGGCCGACCAGGAGTGAATGTTGATGTTGAAGTAGTAGATGTGATCGTCCAGAGTCAAGTTGGTGTTGATCGCCTCGCTACAGTAGTTTCCATCGGCTTGTTGGCAGACATGGTACGGTTCTCCGACTCTCATGTAGTTGTTGTACCTGGAAAAGTGGTTATGTGCAATACTCCACAGCGAATATTTCTCTCATGTATCTGCTGCATTATTTCCCCTAATATCTCACCAGACTTCTGTTTTCGGATGGAAGAGAACAGTAGTATTGGTATGCGGGTCGACCGGTGGGTATCTAGTGTTGACATCACGACGATGGACGATATGGTACGCTTGTGGGAACTGAAATGAAAATTGATCCTGACTGCCTATTCCAGAGTTTGCTAACTGTCTTAGTGTACCAGTCCGCAAAGGCATAGTCTCCCATTCTTCCCGCAGCTAACACGTTAATCTTCATTTGTTCCGGCTTGTACAGTCCGATTGTCGCCAGATATGCAGAAGCAGTATAACTGAGAGTTGCTCCCAGAGAGTGTCCAGTGATCCACAATTCAAAGTCAGGATACTTGTATTTCAACTGTCTCAAGTCCTGACTCATTCCGCCGTTCCAGAGCAACATGAAGAAGTCGTACATCACTTTGAATATCTTTCCGTTTCCGTTGAAATACGATCGCAGTCCGCTGAAAGGTCGTCCTTTAACAAAGAACTGAAAAACCTCTCAACTAAGTCTCGAATCCCTTCTGAATCTCATCCAGCTGATTCTGTCCATGAGCTCCTCTGAACGACATGACAATGACTTTCTGGGTGAGGTCGAATGCAGTGTATCCGGTACAGTTGACATCTGGGAAGAAGTTGGAACAGTTCACATTTCGCAGTTTGTACAGTTTCATCGTTGGCAGTTGATTGCTGAACAAGAAATGAGGACTGTTTACCTTTCCGAATGACTAACTTGAAACAAAGCTGCGGATTGTCGTTGTGGACAGCCGAGGCCAATGTCATTTGAGTCGTCCTCATAAACGGATCATCATAGGCAAATGCGGGAACTGATGGACAGTTCAGTGGGAGCTGAAATACGTGATGATATTTGTTCAAAATGAAGATGGGTGCTGACAGAAATGGGAGTTGGACATGAGACGGACGTGGTTTTGTTGCACTGCTGGGATTCCATGCACCATCTGAACATTCTGACTTCAACTTGACAAAAATCCGAACCTACATTGAGCCAGATTTCACGCAATCGTCGCAGTTTGGCAGTGAATACGTGATAGATGTGAATAGAAAAAGTAAGGAAACGTGCAAGAGCATGATGATCTTTTTGAAACTATTAGATGAAATGAAAGTGTTATCAGGATGACACAGATCATTTTATTGCTCTGAATGTCATCTGATAAGAGAGCTTGTTGCGGAGATTTTGGCATAAACAAATCGACTTTTGGTCTTTTTCTAAAAAAAAACATTATTAGGCAAAAACAGCGGAAGTGGGAAGTTGAATTGAGCGTGTAACCCAGAATAACTATTATAGACGGAAGGAACAAAAATAGACCATTTAAAATGAAACATTTTCGAGAGTTTATTGACAAAATTCTAGCTCGAAGTTTCTAGATTTAAGAAAGTTATGACGTTTTCAAGATTACGGTATAAATTGGTCCCTCGGAACGGGTTGGTCCCTCAAAAAAACGAATAGACGATCGAGACGGATTAGCAGAAGGTTGTTGTTGTTCCTCTGAACTATGCTCCTGGGGAACCTGATCAGACTACAGACATTGTATCGAATTGTCATCATGGTCCGATCAAGAAAACACCGCTCCTTGGCTACAGTCACCCACCTGTTTTTTTGGTCGGGCCGTTTGGGACAATGTCTGTAGTCTGATCAGGTTCCCCAGGAGCAGAGTTCATGGGAACAACAACAACAACAATCTTCTGCTAATCCGTCTCGATCGTCTATCCGTTTTTTTGAGATACCATCCCGTTCCATGGAAAAATTGGTCCCTTGCAAGGGACCAATTTTTTGCCAGATCTCACCCCAAGACAAAACTTTGCAGGAATTACGACGCACTGATCCTTTGATACAAGAGTGTCTGTGCCGTCATCTCACTTCAACAGGACACATGTCTAGCTAGAAATTGATAAGAATAGTTTGTATTTAAATGAATCAACTCGGAAAAGATAAGCACTTGTTTCTTTCCGGAATGCTCCGTTTTCTCGTATTCCTCGTACCTTTTTTTCAGTTTAGCCGGGCGGATAGCTGTGGAGATTGTGTAAAATCGGGGAAAGTGTGAGTTATTGCCAGTTGGATAACATTGAGATCATGCGTGTAACATGTTCCAGATGGTGCGTACAAACTTCAGTGTGTTCGGTGACAGGTGATTCGTGTCCAACAGCGATTACAGTGAGTTTTAACGTATTTGGCTGCCTACATTTCTTTAGTTTGTCTCCAAAACTCTGAAATTGAATTCCCGCGTAGTTTTTTTGTCTTGAGTAGATCATACTCGCTTTCCAGGTCCCTCTGAACTGCCCGGCGTCTCCTGCATACGGATATGACGACGAGTTTATGCGATCTGAAATGATGGTCCTGGCGACGGCGGCTCAGAACGAGAATCCTCAATTGTGTTTCAAGTAAGATTTTCCTGCCAGTTTGCAGTTCTTATCAGTAAGATGACGAGTCATCTGTGCCACTAGAAGTCACAATCCTCCGTCTTTTCAGCAACCAACTCCCTACAATGAAGTTGTATCAGGTTCGAACTGTGAACTGTTCGACCACCTATTCCGATGTGACTTGTGTCGGTTACACAGCCTTCGACACCAAGAGACGAGTCATTGTGATGTCTTTCAAAGGAGGCCATGGCAAAGATCAGATTCAGTATCTTATGGATGGAGCTAAAGAGTAAGAGAAGAACTTCTCGCGCAATGTTTCAGTGTATTGCAGAGGACTCACATCTTGTTTCACTGTTACCAATGGAAAAATCTTCAAAATCCTTTACGAATCGTTCATGGATTTGTGGAATGGAGGAATGCAACAAGACCTGAGGCATCTGAAATATAAGTACCCATCCTACGACCTCTGGGTCACTGGACATTCGCTAGGATCGTCTCTTGGATTGGTCGCTTCTTCGTGGGTAGTCAACATAGGACTCTACCAGCCAGATAACATGAAAGTTGTGGTCATGGGATCCGGGAGAATCGGAGATTACAACTTTGCCGCTTGGCACACTGCCACTGTGAGTTATAGATCAATGTGCATCTCTACGTGATTTCTTCAGTTTGCCTACAACTTCCACATCATCCACCGCAATGACCCCGTTTCCAGACAACTAACCGTCGACCCGCAGACTAACACAACATTGTATCTCCCGCGAACTGAAGTCTGGTAGGTTTCCCCGCATTATCAGAATCTGTCTAATCTGTTCGTATAGGTACGATAACTACATGAACCCCGGGGATCCTTATGAAATTTGTCCGGAAGCCGATGGTCCGTACTGCAGCAACAAGGTGACGACGGGATTCAATCCGGCGGACCACTTGTACTATTTCAATATCGATCTACCCGGGTGGGGACATGCTGGATGTCCTGCTAATATTAGTGCTTATGCTCAACCACAATCTTGAGTTTATTTGTAAATAATAGAAAATATGAAATAATTTTTGTGTTTGGTCGCACTCACTTATCTACTTGTCTAAGGAGCAATAAAAAGTTGCGAAACGTCGGAGTATTGTTTTCATTTTCAAATTAATCTAATCATCTTGATCCATCACTAAAACACGCACAAGTCAAAGATTGCATTTCTGTGTCTCCGTGTGTTCCGCCCATCCCGCTCCTCGTTCTTGCAACCATTAGGACCTCTTAAATTGCGTGATTTATGAAACGTACACTTTGCCGGAACCCCCTCCGTATCCTCACAATTTACGCGATTTTCTGCTCGACTAAACTGCAAAAATCTGTAGAAAACCACACCGGATCTTTCTTTTCTTGAATACTTTGTTGCCTAATCAGTCAGTCGAAAAGTTCCAAACCTAAGCCTAAGAGCCACTTCTAGACACAACTTCTGATGAAGTATTCAGCTCTGAGTAGTCACTTGAAAAGTTTGGGAATCTGTTTCTGGCCAACAAGAGAGAGAAGGAGAAGGAAATCTCTTTTCGCAACCCGTCGAAATGGCTCAGTGGTCCAGTGGCGAGTCCAATTACCCTGTCTGTCTTCTCCTTTTCCATTCTCTTCTTCTCGCAGGTCTACCTCTCTGCAAAACACTCCTTTGGCTGTTTGAACAACTGACCATCCGTCCGCCATTTAGATGCTAATTCGACCTGGATCTGTTTCCATTCTTCCTCTTCCGTTTTCATGAATTCCAAATGAGAATTGTGCCAGTCAGCACTACGTGGCATCTGTTTGCTCTCCGAATTCAATCAAAGACGTCATTTGCAGGCCGTAAATTCGGGTCATGCGGAGGGATGCACCGCCCGAGATTCAGAGAATCAGCTTAAGCGTCATTGTTGCAGTTTCATGAAATACTCAGAAATACGTTTCCGATTCCTCTTATCAAGTGTTAATGTGATTATAGCACGCAAAGTGTTAACATTCTCTTTCTCAAGAATAGGTTCTCTGCAAGTAAATATTTCTCCATGTTTCCACTTGCAACTCGACCGTCTTTAACAGCTTATCCTCTCGAGTGTCGGCCCAAAAAGAGCCTTCTTCTGCCCATCTCGTCTCCATAAATTATTAGATTTCGTTTGAAAGATGTGCCTTTTCTCGCACTTTGGTCAGTTTCCCTCCTTTTCCTCCGTTTTTGTCTCCATTCTCATCCTGTCCATTCATCTGAACAGCCGACAAGGACCAATCTTTTTGATCCCTGCTCATCAATTTGCACACAAAAACTCGCGCATCGCATTTCAATGGCCCATTTGTCCCAGAGTTCAACATTTCAGAGAAAGGGGGAAACCCTTCTCAGAATACCGAAAAGTTCCTCTTCCCCTCGAATTCTTGTTCAATAAGTTTATTAATAATCCGAAGAAAGGTTGCCTACCATCCGCCTAATTAGTTTCGGAATGCCTGCCTGTCAAATTGCTCTGTTTATTCCGGTGGTTTTTCGATTCCGGTGGTTCTTTAGGTCCATTTTCAGCAACAGACCAAACTACACGTCTATCTTCAGAACCCCGACATTTCACAACCTTTTATTCTGTAACGTTGACTTCGCCATTTGTCGAAGTCAAGGTTATGGAAACGGCTGGGGAAGGACTGTGCAAGTTCTGCCATGGCAGATTCCGTTAATTTCAATTGAACTCTCTCGGCAGAATGATCAATTTCCAGTTGCGAAACGTGCCAGAAACTCCAAAGTCCATTCCCTCGAGTTCCTAGAATTAACGGTGCCAAGTAGACAAAACGTGACGAGAAGTCGAGTATAGTTGATGTGTTTTCTGTAATTACTTTAATAAGTTTGTTCTCTGACCGCTGGATGAATGGCGGCGTCTCGAGAATAATTCACTCGTTCCCCCATTTCCGCTGATTATAATCCAAACATAGTACAAAACCGTCAGAATATTCAAAATGTTTCCGTGTCTCTTCTCTTAATGGATTATTACTTTTTGTTTATCTCCCCAACTCGGTCCTATTTCAGATCCACTTCTCCTCTCCACGCCCACCGTCTTCGTATCCAGTGACCCTGATTTTGTGTGTGTTCTTGACCATAAGAACCGAGAAATAACCATAAAGATGGTGAGTTTATTTTCCTTTTCTTTTCCGATCCATTTCTGCAAAAGGACATGTTGGGTCAAGCGGCACGACCCGGCTCTTGGAAGAACAGAAAACACGTGAAGGACGGCCAAGAGATTCGGTAATTAAATGAGAGGACGGACGGCTCGTTTGGGGTTCTTGTCCCGTCCGTCCCATCGCGTCCATCTTCTCCCAACTGGTCACTCCATGGCCGCTCGCTCGCACATTTCCTCTCGGTTTCCTCATTTGATTTCGACACCCAACTGCAGCCACCTCCTCTTTTTTTCGCCAGATACTTCCGGACATTCGAGAAGAAGAAGAAGACGTTGGCAGCGGCGGCCACTCGCTGCGTAATGGACCTTGGTTAGGACATTCGACAGGAAAAGTGCGTAGCAAAATAGTAGTAGTCGTTGGTCCGAATGATACGCTTTTGTCCTATTATTCCCGACTAGTTCTGCAAAAATGAGACGCTGAGTTCCGCAAATCGACGTATCCCGCTTCTACCGTATACCTCGACGTTTCGCAACTTTGGAATCTTGTTAGAACGGTTGACATATCTCGAAAGATTTATCGCGTTCAGACCAATTCCTTTTGAGGTAGATCAGAAAATAAGTTTTTTTGAATACAATCTCTTCTTCTTCTTCTCGTTTTCCCGATATTGACGTCAAATTTGCGATTCAGTTTTCGAACATTTGACCGTGAGAGTTTCGAAACAGACATCAATGTTGAAATATCTAGTTGACACATATATTTCTATTTGCCCCCTCTCCCCTCCCCGTCTCATCAGTCGACCCGTTGCCGTCAGAGATCTGTATTGTTCATTCTTCAATTAAGATCATGGTAGGTGACAAGTGAACGAGAACTCCCGTCCCCCTACGTCAACTAGAATGTCTCTTTGCCAGGCCAATGCGTCCACTTTCTGTCCTTCTCCTCATCAACTTTCTAATTATCCGATTGTTCCAACAATCTTTCTGCTCCTCTCCCTCTCTCCTTCCATTGCCTTTCCTCCCGTTTCAATATGTTTGGAAAGTGTCAAAAGCGGCGCCTCATCGACTCGTCGCTCTCCTCGATCCAATCTCCTTTTCCCCATGTACTTTGTTTCAACCTTCCATACTTACGTAGCTGTTACGTCGTGTTTTGATCATCAAGTTTCCATTTCCCAAGAAGCAATATATATACGCAGCCAAATCAAACCACTAAACATGGAAAACCAAGCAGAGTCAAGTTTAGTTGATTGTATTTATAAATAAACGCACTGGTACATGTCGCTCGTAACCTGCACCATGTGCAAATTGGACGAGAAATAAAATCGAATGAGCCTTTCCGCGCGGCGACGTGGATATTCTGATTGCTGCCTTGCCCGCACCTGATTTTTTGGTTTTGTAAAAGGAGAAATTGGCGTAGTTTGTTGCCCGCTGTCGTTCTGAGAAATGATCCGAAAATTGGGGCGGCACGGGGAAGTAGAATCGGGTGCAGCAGGCGATGGCGACGAGTACGAAGGTCGTCTTGCACGATTCAAACCATTCCTCCCTCTTTTTTTCGAAATATTTTGGTATCTCCTCGGATCCTTGATTTTTCCGACATTTTGAACATGTTGGAATTCCCTTTGTTGCCAGTTCTCGCTTATCCGCCTCATCTCCTCATCTTTAAAGTTGGCGGAGCTTGAGTTGAACCACTGGAAACTTCATCTATAAATGCACGTCTCTCGTTTGAAAAGTGCAACTTTCTTTGACCCGCGGCGAACTTTCAACACATGCCATCAAAAAACGTTTCGTCAATCATCCGGAAAATCTATCGGTCAATAGAAATGTGTAATAATAATAATAAGCAGATGCTAAGATCAGCACCGACTTCCTCTGAAATAGCACTCTCGCTCTCTTTTTGATTGCTGCCAATTGGATTTCCGAATATGATAAGCGGAAGTTGCCCTCTCAGGTAATTTTCGGCCAGTTGCTGCAACACGAAGCAGATTGCCGCGCGCTGAAAAACGTCCGCCGCTGGCAAGCGGCGGACGTTTCTGAGAGTGCAG
>LR566349.1:0-14032 GCA_900536345.3 Caenorhabditis sp. 39 LS-2015 | reverse complement strand
GTAATTTGCTAGAAAGTATGTGAGATCAAAAGGCTCATATGTAGCTTCAATAGGAATCCTAACTTTCCAAGTTGCGAAACGTTACAAGTGAAGCACCAAAGCACATACATGTATCTAACCCATCAGCAGCCATCAAGACCAGCAGATTTCTGTTTCACATTTCTTATCTATTTCAAATTGGTTTCTTTGGAAACTTCGCGGTTTATCATATCACCTCTGTCCGACTATGCGCCCCCAATGGCAGAGTTTCTGCGGGTCGGAAACTCTTCCATCTCCCGTTGGTCTTGCCACGAACAGTCTGCCCAGAAAAGAGTTTACGGCCCGCAGAAAATCTTCCATTGCTCCTTCTTCTGTGACCGAAAGATAGAACAATTGTTTCTCAAATTTCCAAAATTTAACGCTTTTTTGAAACCGCAAGAAAGTGAAGCCTATCTTGTTAGAAAGTCAGCTCAAATGGCTTATTGCTCCAAGAAATGGCATGGAAAAGACAGGTGCCCACGGGAAGAACAGGAAATTTACTTTTGATGACTCTTTCCTTTGCAAAACGTTACAGGGGGTTAAGTACCAAAGCATATATGCCCAGCCGATCAGAAGTCATCAAGATCAAAATATTCCTGTTTCACATTTCTTATCTATTCCAAATTGATTTCTTTGAAAATTGATAGAAATTCTCGCAGATTCATTCATTTAATCAGTTAAATCCAAGTTCCAAAAGATCACATTACAATTAGATCTGTGCGCTTCTTGTGAATATGAAAAAGAAAATATATTTAACACTACTAATTTTGCCCAATTTCAAGAATTTAAAGTTTTTTTCTGAAACCGTAGGATAATAATGTCAGAGAAGATTATAACTAATTTGTTAGGAAATGTTATCAGAAGACTCAAAGAACTCCAAGAGGAACCCTGGCCTTTCAAGTTGCGATACGTTACAGTCAAATTGTCATCTAGACGCCTATGCCAACATAATCCGTTAAGCCCAAAAAATTCCTATTTCACATTGCGTATCTATTCCAAATTGATTTCTTTGGTAATTACACAGATCTCTTCATATAATCAGCTAAATCCAAGTTCCATAAGATTACCATACAATTCGATTTGTGTTTTTGCGTTTATAAGCGTACCTGCACTGAGAACCCATTGTCACATTGTTTCAAGAATTTAACGCTTTTCTGAAACCGCGAAGAAAGTTAGAGAAGCCTATCACTCGTCAGGAAATGAGCTCTAGAAGGTCCAAGAAGAATCCTAACTTTCCAAGTTGGGAAACGTTACAATTGGCATTATTGCTAGATGCCTAGGTTACCAAAAGTCACTGACACTCATTAAATTCCTGTTTCATATGGCACTTCAAATTCAAAATGGTATCTGTGGTGATTGTGCGAGTTCGTCAACAACCCGATACAACCTGATCATCTTACAATCAGCTCTGTGTACTTCTCGTGGGCAAGCATAGATAGTTTATGTTATCCTTTTAATAAAAAATCATAATAGCTCCCGATTTTCAGAATTCAACGTTTTTCTGAAACCGACTAATTTTCAATCTCACCTTTGCGACTGTGGAGTTGGATTCCTGGCTCTCCCCCGATTGAATGCGTTTTGAAGAGTACGGTTCTGAAATTCCAAGTTTAAAGTTTTTACAGAAGAAAAGAACAGCTGCATTGCAGCCTTGTCTACCCAAAAACCACTCACCCTTATCATTCGTCTTCCTAGCAATGGTTCAGGATTGGAACTGGCATTGACTAGAACAAGAACTGGTAGTAAGATTAATAAAATCGAAATCCATTCAAACCTCATTTGGACAGTGAAACCGAAGAAAAATTTCGGTAATTTTTCAAAAGACAGTTAAGGGAGAATTGAGATGGGTTTTATACCGACTCTCTAAACAGGGATTATGTCACTTCAGAAAACAACAGCTCCCTCTTCCTCGTTCGTTCGAAAAACAAAGGTAAATAAGAAGGGAAATGAAACGAAATGTTTATTTGTTCAGGTCAAGTCAGAGGGAAGGTATCTTTCTTCCGTTCCCTGTGGTTTTTTCGGAGTATGTAGTTCGAACAATATGAGTGAAATACTTTGATAACCGTTTACAGACTGTACGTAGGGACTCAGAAACCGTAGAAAAAAGTGTTTAATTTGGTGGATTTTGAAAAAATATTTTGAAACGAATCATTTGAGCCGAGTTAAATATAAAGAACAGTTTCTGACAATTTTCATCACTGTTTCAGGGCACTGTTCAAAGTTGATTTGATTCGTTATGATGCTTCTTGGATTGTTTGAACACTTTCACATATTGCAGAGCCAAGGATGACAATAGGCAGTTAATCCAAAACTTTTTATTAAAAGGCCGTAGCAGTGATGTCAATTAAACACCTTGCCCAACTTTATCACTGTTTCACGGAATTTTGAAACAGAAACAAATCGATTTTTTCAATACTGAGTTTATAAACAACCACAACACATCACATTCAATTCAAATAATCAGTGAGATAGTTAACATAACTTCCGTATCCACTATCTTGATACTTCCCGTCCGTTCCTCGATATCCGCCAGCTCCATTGTAGTTGTTATTCGGGTTATACCGGTAGCCTGCACCATTGTTATACCCATTGTTGTTGTCATAGTAGGCACGGGAATAGTCACCCGCGTAGCCTCTGGAATTTGAACTTTCAATAATTTGTGAGCTTATTCGTGTATTTTCTGAGGAAATTTTAACAGAAATGAAAAAATAGGACAAATAACTGATTGTGAGTTCGAGAGGAAAAATCTCATATCAACTCTTTGAAACGGAGAAAAAAAACTAAACATTTCTGTTTCTCAAGCATCACATTTTTGGAATTTTCATTGTCAGTGAATTTTTTATGATGACGTCTGCTATCCCATGGATTTCCTCGAGGGATAGCAGACGTCATCGTCTGCTATCCCACACTCGAGGAAATCCAAAATGGCCTTGAAAATGCTCCGTTTCAAGTTAGCAGTCTTCTCGGATCTCGCAATGAATTAAAACATTTTGGAGGAGATAGAGACAATTTAATTTTGAGGCGATCCGTGTATATTTTGCGGTGGAGAGAGTATTTCACAGGACAAGTTTATGAGAATTATATCGGAAAGTAAAAGGAGAGACAATAACCAACTAGAAAAGGTCCATCTCATATCAACTCATTGAAACGGAGAAAAAAAGAAAAATTTCTGTTTCTCAATTAGGGTTCCGCATCGAGTCGAGTTTCGAGACAAATTGACTCGAACGCTCGATAAATTTTTCGAGTCGAGTGACTCGAAAGTTCGAGCGGCTCGACTCGGAAACTCGACTCGAGAGCTCGGTAGTTCGAGTCGCTCGACTCGACTCAACTCGACTCGACTCGAGTCGAGTCACGCTCGATTCGGAACCCTATTCTCAATCCTCTCAGTTTTTGGAACTTCCAAACAAAATATTCTGTCGACAGATTTATTAGTTTGCAGTTCAAATAAAGTCTCTATCTGCCTATGGCTCTCACTCTCCCACACGTTGCCACCCTGCTGGGACCCGTTCAACTCGCCGTAGCTCAATCTGTCTCCATTTGAAAAACGAATAGTATCATGCAAACGAGGAAATCCAAAATGACCTGGGAAACGCGGCATGGCTTCTAGTCCACAACGATTGTCTCGGACGGTCAACGAATTGAAACATTGCGGAGGGAACATAGACCCCACAAGCTGCACCATGTTTTTTCATCATTTTCTACGGTAGCAACCGAAGAATGCAAGTTGAACACTTTAACAGTTTTTTTTTCATTTTTCAATTTTTCTGCGTTTACATTAACTGATAAATGAATAAAATTCAAATTCAACAGTTATCTACAGTGTCAGAAACAGCAAAAATTGGCAGAAAGGTCGGAAAAACTCGTTTTTTTTTACATTTGCAGTAATCTTGATTTCTGTTTCAAAATGTTTATATATAATTTTTTAATTATGCTATTTTAATGTTTGTAGACTTACATTACAATTATCAATTCCCCCAATATTCCTAGAGTTCAGCGTTTCTGATTGTATTAATCTAGGTGTCGGGTGGTATAGATATGCCCCAATATTTTAACTTATATCCTGCCAACGATAAAAGATATCAAAAAACTGTCAACTGCAATGTTTTAGCCCTTGAAATTTCACGTTTTTTGGTAGTTGACCGTTTTCTGATATCTCTCACGGTAACAGAGATATTTAGCAAAATCCAAGCGGTCAATCCATCAAATAATTTCACGCTACAAATTCAGTAAAACCTACTGTTTCACAGTCAACATTAAGAGTTAAGATACTTTTGATCGTTCAATATTTCTTTAATCATGGACACTACCTCATCGGCTGCTGATTCTGATTCTGGTTCCATCCCGCATTGCCCCAATCCGCCCAGTTGTTGCCGAACCTGTCATTCTGGCGATTTCGGTTCCAGTCAGTCTGAAAATATTGCTTTGCAGTAGCCCGACGTTTCGCAACCACTCACCCTTCTAGCATCTGCACTGAAAATGCAAAACGAGATAACAAGGAGAGCAGCGACAGTTTGAAACTTCATATTGTCTGGGAAAGTGATGATAACTCGGGGGATCCCCGTCACTTTTATATTAACTGTTTCTTTGTTTCCGTCCTCTAAATCATTAAACTAACAGATGATTGGCACCCCACCCCTTCGGCCTCTTCCTCATGATTGTCTGATATTTATTTGATAACGACGAACACACATTTTGTGTCGAGGTTGGCTCAGCTTACTTTCTATTTGAACAGGGACACGGCAATGCGAGAGGTCAAGAGGTTGAGTGAGTCAGTCAGTGATATTTTTGAAAGATTTAAAGTCCAAAACAAAAGACAGTGAATACGCTATGAACAAAAACGGATGAAAATTATGGGAAACTGAAAAAAACGAAACATTTTTCACAGTTTCATTGAATTTTAACAATTTAAACATTTTCGAAAATTTTACTGGTTCTTACAGAGCTAACCTGTTTTTATCAAAAATTTTGGAAATTTGCAAGGCGAAAAAATGGAAAACAAAATGAAAAACGTAAAACATTTTCAGTCTGTTCTATGAAATGAAGTCGCTACTAATATCGAAACGTAATTGTTCAACTACAATACGATGATTCTGAAACCGTGTTTAAAGGAAGAATTTCATGTGACGAAGAATTGAATTTTATTGGCACGACATTTCGCAACCCAATGAAGTATTTATGAACAGGTACAGTGCAATGATGAAGTGATATTAAGGTTTGGTTGACTGAATATTAATCATTTCTCAACTTTTACTATTCAAGCCAGTTAACGTTTTTGTTGAAAAAGTTGTCCACTGAAAACATCAAACGGAATGAATCAATGAAGGACAAAAAACGGATAAAAACTATATGAAACAGAGAGGAAACATCACAATTTCGTTGATTTTTTATAATTCAAAAATGTAAGCATTTATATGGCACTTAATATCTAGATGAAAAATTTTGAAATATACAAAAACGTAATCGAAAATAAACGGAATTAATGAATACAAAAAACACATGAAAATTATGTGAAACAGAGCAAAAACGAAATATTTTCACAGTTTCATTGAGTTCTTAATAATTTACACATTTTTTTCGGGTATTGCTTAATCTTTCTCAATCTGTTGTCATATGTAGATTCTAAAAAAAAATTACACAAAAAAAGTGGAAAATAACATGAAAAACGTTGAAAGTGACCATTCTATTCTATGAAATAGAGTCAAGACTACCATCAAAACTCAATTGTTTGACTAGGTGCATATGGTGCTTCTGAAACCGTGTTTGAGGAAAACACTTCATGTGACGAAGGGTGGAATTTCGACGGCACAACGTTTCGCAACCCGGCAAAGTATTTATGAAGGTCAAATGAGACAGTCAGTCAGGGATATTCAACTTTGGTAGAGTGAAAAATATTTGTTTCAAATTGTACTGTGTCAGTCCTGTCAGATAAAGTTTTTTTAGAAAAGGTTGTAGCATAGAAGCCAGAAACACAGAAGCAGTGAATCTATGAAGACAAAAAACGGATAAAAACTATATGAAACTGGAAGGGAAAAAAAACACGGTTTCATTGATTTTTGACAATTTGAACATTTTTGTGGGTACTACTTGTTTAGCCTGCTCTTATCAAAAATTCCAGCAAAAAAATTATGAAAAAAAGTGAATAATTAAAGGAAAACAGTCATCCATGTACCGTAGAATTGAAAGTCAAGTTACTCTATTCATTGTCAGGCACATATTTTGTTTTTCAAATTGATTGTGTATTTGGAGAAAAATTCCGGATGTTTGACGGTCCGACGTTTCACAACCGTATGAAATTGTTGGGGAAAATGACGCATTTTTTGGCGATTTTTAACATCGATTTTCGGCATTGCTTATGGAGTTGCGGAATGACGTTGCTTCTAAGGAAATGTTTGAAAAGTACTATTCGAGCAGATGAAAATTATGTGAAACAGGATTAGAACAACTATCTGTCCAAATAATATTTCTTTGAAGCGGAAATATTTCGGAACCAAATTTTTTTTAAGGAGAATTGAAAAGAAGGGGAGAGGTGCAAAATGAGGAAAGATTTTCTCAATAATCATAAGAGATATCAAAAAGTGATCAACTGCAAAAATACGCTACATTTCAAGGGCTACAACTTCTCAGTTGATCACTTTTTGATGTCTCTTATCGTTACGGAGATACGCAGCGAAATCACAATGAAGTATACCATATAGCGTAAACGGCAAAAATTCACAGTTTCACAGATTCTGTACATGTTAAGAAGGCATACAATCAAAGTTTAGAAGTTTGGATAGAAACAAATCAGGGCCTATAAATCTGAATATCTGCAATCAATTCGGTGAATCCGATGTGCTGTCCATTTCAGAAGACGGTCTCTTCTTCTTCTTCTTAGCTCGGCTTCCCTGAATCAACACTCTCTTCATCTATCTCATTCCTCACCCCTCCCCTTAAAGAAGGGGGGGAGATGAGACCACAAACCTCCAAAAGCTGATGTTGATTCTGAAACCAAACGCTCACATTGGTCAAGCTTCTCTCCAGCCCTCCATTGAGAACATTCAACGTCCAAGTGATAAGTCTCTGCTCTATATTATTTGGATACGGTTTTATATTGTAGCATCCGACGAGAAACTCCCTCTCTTCCCCCGTGAATACTATTCTCTGCCGTTGTTTCCTCTCATCATTCCCCAAAGTATGCCAGAGCTCCTTGAAGAGGGGCGATCTTTGAGTGCATTTAAGGTAGATCAATCCCAGAATTCTCTTGAGTTTGGGTTGACGGGCGAAGGCGGTTTCGGGCGATTTGAAGATGGTATTGTGGCTGAGTTCTGGAATGGTTTTATGCACTCACATATTATAAGCTTTGACTAGCCTACTGTCAACTTACTCGCAATTTTCGAAATTGTTCGTCTGGAAAGAGACATTGATGCGCGGACTTTTTCAATATCTTCGAAACACTTCTCACTCGATTGATCCATAAATATCTCCAATCCCCGGGGATCATTGCACTGGAGAATGTCATTGATGACGTCTTCTGCGGTTCTGGAGGCTGTTGGGCTTTGGTTTTCGGTTTCGATTTCGATTTCGAGGTCTGTTCCGGAAGAGCGAATGTTGGAGAGCATTCTGAACATGGTATATGCGTGATTTTGGGAAAAGTCTGCTACTAAATTTTCCCATTTGAGATGAGGTTCATAACGACTTGGTGAAACTGAAACTTCGAAATTTAAGGTTCAACTTCGATTTTCTCAATTTTCCACGAAAACTAGGAGTTTGCTGATAAAACTGAGAGTGACAATGGAGAAACGAAATGGAAATGTCATTATCAGTAGGGTTGCATTCTTCATCTCATTCACAATACAATGAGATGTGGAAAATTATTTTTCTCCGGTTTCAGAATGTTTTGAAAGTAAGTTCTTGTTGCTCATAAGCCAATTTCGATTCAGCTCTTGTTCGTAACAAGACCCCTCGTTTCCAAGAGAAGAAAAGCCTTGATTGTGAGAAAATCATGAAAATAACGTCAATTTTTATGTTTTTTCGTGTTTCAGACATTCAGAAAATTATCTTGATTAATGCTCGCTCTATTCGTTCTATTCGAAAAATTAAGGGGATAATGAAGAAATTGAAGACTAGGAAGGCAAAAGCGAAATGAAAATGTATAATCCTAATCAGATGTGGAAAACATTTTTCTCCGGTTTCTGAAAGTTTTGATAGTGACCTCCTCACAAACCAATGTTACTAACAATGTCTTACCCTTTTTTTCTTGACAAGTTGAGTTTCACATCGTGACAAGACCCCCGAAGTTTGTAAACTATTTGTTTCCTAGGCTAGATAAAACGGGAGAAAATGATAGGTATTTCGTGTTTCAGCATGAGTGATAATTTCGGAAAAAAAGGAGCGAAAAGAGAAGTAGGAAGCGAGATGGAAACGAAAAAGTATATAATAATGAATGCAATGTTATTGGAAAACAAGGGCTTGTTAGTGCATTTGGGGTGTGTATCTTTTGAAGGGTGTTGCTATGGCTACTTATCATGCTGTCTTTGTGAAGTAAATAACACTTTTGAAATTCAGATTTGAAGGAGATCGAAAGAAAGCACTACGTTCATCAAACCAATCGAATAATTGAAAACTGATTGAAACAGAAAATCGAATATTGATTAGTGAAGTGCTCCATGCAATTAATTGAAAAGTGGGATGTTCATTTTTTCATACAACTGGGAAATTAAATTCATTGGGCGTCATAGAGAAAAACGGTGTATCAAATTCGCGGTTTCAATAGGTCATCTAGATATGTTCGATGAAACAGTTTTTATTACACTTCTCTGCCCGGGAACATTAAGGGATAACAAGGAAGGCCATTTCAAGGAAAAATTCAGATTTTCTTCGAATTTTTATGAATTAAAAAAAGCACAATAATATTTTTTTTTAACGATTTGTTTGCAAAATTCCAGCCGCTCGTCACTTTTTGGTTTTACGAAAGTTATGACGTCTTGGAGGTAGAATTTCTTCAAAATAATCGTATATCCACTAATCACCTCTAGAAAACGTTATAACTTCCGTAAAACCAAAAGGTGGTGGGCGACTGGAATTTTTTCCCAACTGGCACCATCTGAAAAAATGATTCTAAAATTCAAATTGCAACGAGAACTTCGAAATATTGAAAACAGAATTTTGAAACAGAGAAAAGATCACAATCAATCGATAGCATTACATAAGAATGGAGGTAGAAGTCAAAATTTAACAAGAACCAACACAAGACATTTTGGCGTCTAAAGTCACTGAAGAAGCCGTTTTCCATTCGATTAGTTCAATTTTCTGATTCCCATTTCAGAAAACGCAACAATGGATTTTTCACTTAATATACGTAGTTAGTTAATGATTTTTCAATACTCTCTCACATGCAATAGCTATTGGACTGGTAATTTACCATAGTTAAATGCAAACGTCGTGAAACATATTATTTTTTTAATTTGCAGACTATGAAAAAATGAAACATGGTTTTTATTTCTAGAATTTGAATATGGACGAGCTTACCATTAAAAAACACTCTATGAGCTTTTTATTTTTATAAAAACGTTTCTATTAAATTTGGTTCGTTTAATATGAATAAGTGAAACGGTGATGAAAATAAAGAGAATAGAATGCAATGGTTTTTTAAGAGGAAATTATACAACGATTGCGAAATAGCAAAAATTGTGTACATAGCCTGACTAATATAGGTACGAAAAGTTTAATCAAAAAAATATCTAAACCCGATTCCTGAAACGTTGATACCATTAGAATTTGAAAATTACAAGAAACTGTAAAAACTTGCAGATTGAATGTTTCAAAGCTTTTACTTGAGCAGTTTTCCAAAAAAAGAATGGTACTCTTGGGAAAAATCGTATGCCAACTGATTGCGAGGAAACGGTAATTTATGGTGTTTTGAAATTGGAATTCCAATTAATGAAATATTGAAAAAAGAGTCGACAAGGGGTTTTGATAAACTGTTCCTGAAACCGTATCGAATTTTTCAAAAATTGTTGATTGACTTCATTTTTTTCTTCCAATTAATCTGAATTGGTTTTTTTTTCTTCTCACCGAAATTGTTTGCCATGTATTATGAGGAAAATAGTATCTTCGAATAGAGCTTTTTGTGGTCGTTTTCGTTGTTTCATGCATTGGCCCATTATTTGAGAGGAATCTAGTTCATCAATAATAATGTTTCAGAAACTGTATGTTGTACAATTTAAGAAAGTGGCAATGATATACGTGACGAAGAATAAATTTAACGAAAAGTATATTACAATGAGCTTATTTAAATATTTCGAAAAATTGCACAATTTTCATTTCGAATAAAAATTCAAAATCACAATAAAAATGAAAATTTATAATCAGTACATACACATGTATTCCAAATCAATCAACCAATCAATCAATCAATACCAATAGATTAGTACAGATCCTTCTTTATCCAACCTTGCTCAAGACTCTAGGTCTCCTGGTCCATCCTCCATTTCTCTCTCCTCCAGGGTTTCCTCGTGGAACTCGTGGTCTGAAAACATTCAAATTCAGTTTCAAAAAGAGACAACAAAAAACCATTTTTCAACTCACCTTACCCCCGAATTTCCTCCTCTAGCTGGCCGAACAGACTTCTGAAATGCATCACGTTTAGGCTGCCAAATCGACCCTTCAAAAACTCACTCCAGATCCAGATCCAGAAGCTCGAGATGGTGGAGCAGAACTCACTAGACCGACAAGAATGATCGCGATGAGAAGAATAGCCAATGGAAGTTTCATATTCAAATTACGTCAAGATGCTGATCTTTTCCTCCACGAAGACCTTCTTTTATACTGGTCATGTTTACCAATAGAGGGAGCTGCTAACTGCAAACTTCCTTATCCACTAACCGGTCACTTGTTTATTTGTTCGTTAGTGTGTTCACGAGTCAGGTGAGAGGAGGTGGGGAGGGGGAAGAAGGAGGGGGATGAGGGTCAATATATAGGTAAGCTGTTGCAGAACTGTCATTGTCAGGGTGAGATTATTAGGTTTCGATAGCCGGGTCTACAACAAAAATAGGCATTCGGAAACGGTATGGCGACGTTTTGAAACTGTAACGTTTTGTGAAAACATGCTAATCATGCTCTATCGCACAAATTTTTATAACTCCGAATAATGCTAGTCTTTCGTTGCTTAGCGACTTGAGTGTTTACGCTATTCACGCTGTATAGAGGGTTTTTTGTAGCACCATGCCGAGGACCATGTTGGGATTTGATTTACATTTTTTTTTTGATTTTTTTTCCTCTGTTTCTCGATTTTTAGAAATTTCGAATCTGTTCATTTAATTTGATCCTGACTGCATCCAAACCTTCTGTTTTCACTTTAAAAATTACATTCAAAATTCAAAGTTTTAAACCGGTGCACCTTGTCCTTCGAACCCTCTCCCCCCCCCCAGCGGGAACTTTCCCCTTACCGCCCATGTTTACCAATAGAGGAAGCTAACTGCAAACTTCCTCACTTCTTTCGGTCACTCACTTGTTTATTTGTCCATTAGAGTGTTTTCACGAGTTGGTGCAGAACTCTGCTCCCTACGTAGTAAAAAGCGCGTGAGCATAGTTCTCCCGTTTTCCGCTGGTAGATTTCTGAAATAAAGCACCACCATCTAGCCGAAAAATCTCCTTTAACCAACACCAACTCGTCCGTCAGGAATCCTCAACACCACTCTGACAGTTTTCCGGTATTGGGATGACAGTGCGTAGCAGATAAAGAAGTGGAGTATGGCGTTGAAGGTGAGCATCCCGTGGCAGACGTTGTCGACGTAGGTGCTCATGTATCTAAGTGTATCAGTTAAGATTTACTGGCTCCAGCGACTTACAGAAACCCGACATCCGTGTAGAATGCTTGGAAACTTGTCACAATTCCACTGGGAATCAGAGCAATGAAGAATGTGACAGTCATGAAGATGACGAGTGCCGTGGTTCTTTCAGTGCTGAAAATCCCACTCTTTGACCATGATTTCTGAGCATTCCAGCTCACTTATTCTTGCAGAACGTTGATTCCAAACAACTCAAAGACTTCTTCCTCTTTCTTGCCTTCCGAAGCTCCAGAATCAGTAGAATAGTGAGGAGAGGGAACATGGTACACGGTAAAATCTTGGAAGCGGTTCCATTGAAGAACATGAAAACTCGAAGGAACAGGTTGTTGTGGGCAGTGAAGAACTCGGAGAAATGAGTTTCAAAAACGGGTCTTCGAGTGACCACCGCTCCGAAACCCCGCAACTTTCCGCTGGACTCCATTCCCCGACTTGCACGATTCTTCGCTTGAAAAAGTAGAAAATAGAGAACACAGTGCTGATAGCCAGGAACACTCGGAACACACGGAAGCCATAGGAGAAATTGTAAATGTTCAGGTTCCGTTTGACAGCGAATTTGAGGACGAGGAAGCGGATGAGAGCCATTGAGACACTGAGCCAGGTGGAGCATCTGACGAATAGGTCACGGACGGTTTGGAGGATGCAAAAGAGTTGGTAGGTGTGAAGGGGGAGAGGGGGAGCGCTGAATCTTTCTGGTTTACTGTTTCATAGAACTTAATTTAGAAATGAATGGGAAAAGATTTTGTTTGATAAAATCTATGTTGTTACCATTTGTTAGGTGCCAAGTTCACAACAATATGCTCCACACTCATTGCCTCAATCATCGATACCATGTCACAGATGGCAGCTGCTGTCATAATCGATATGATAGACGATGTTCTCATGGCTTTCCGAGTGAGAATTATCAAGTGGAAAATGGTCAGGATGATGCCGACGATCGAGACGTAAAACTCGACGATGACACTGTTCAGGGCCAGGTATCTGGAAGTTGTATTAAGTGGGAGCTTCATCTAATTCCAGTAGACTGGTGCTGGTCTCGCAGCGAAAAGCAACTCAAGGCTAGCTAACCGGACTCCGTTTTTTTTTGCTTCGCTGCAAAACCAACCGAATAACTTCTCCCTTTTGACTTACAAAGTAAACGCATAAAACTTCACTAGAACCTCCTTCGTAGCGTTATCCGGCGTCGGAAATAACTTGGGAAAGTCATGAAATCTAGAGGCCATGCTTGCTTGGAAAAGGTGATGAAAAGTGGTTGGGGTAAGGTAAAACAAGAAGCTAGACGAGAATCGAATTGGCCATGATTTATTATTTTGCAGAGAAAAGGGTAACAAAGCAGTGTCCCTTCACGTCATTTCAAGGGAATACCCTTCTGTACACATTGAGGGGGAGAAGAAAAACAGAGATCAGACAGGAACAGGTATGCAGAATTGCAAGAATAGGTGGGAGGGAACGAAGATGTGTAATTAGGGTTTGGAGACAAGGAAGTGGAGAAACGAGGCATTGGAGCATCTAATGAAGGAGTGACGGGAATTTTTCGGGGGGGGGGAAAGAAGATGATGTAGTAGGTGTGCACATTCAGCAGCTAATATCGTTTTAAACGGACACGTGATAGAGCCAGGAAGGCCTACCCATGGGGAACACGTGTTAGGGGAGCTATGGCTCGATCCTCCGAAACTTTGGGTCCTTGTGCGGCGAAACGAAAGGTTTTTGTACTTGTAGCACGTGATTTTCGGGATGATGACCGGAGATCCGCTCAAATGGCAAACGCTCAAATGACTTTCCGTGCACCCATAACACCCAATCTGCCAAAGCTGATCTATTATTATTACCCGGAAACAATGAATGCAATTCACCGTATTCCAAGACTATTGAGCCAGTATTCATTCATTCAATGGAAAATGATATTAATCAGCGACAGAGACTTATGTTGTTGTTATGGTCATATCTTATGGGGCAGCAGTTGGTGGAAACGGAGTTGTAGCTACTTGAATATCAGACAGACGACGAACCGAAAGAACATTTCTAAGAAAGTATCACCGATGAACTGCGAGATTTGTTTTCGGGTTTCTGAACAGCAGACTGCTCATCCAATGGGCCGAACCCAGACGGTTGAACAACAACATTCCCGTCCGAAATTCCCAAAACCATCTTCGCTGTTTGGCGGTATTGAGCGGACATTGCGAAGCAGATGA